>VZQC01014082.1:65067-107336 GCA_009823505.1 Rhizomys pruinosus
AGGGAACAATCTGTGGAAGAGGGGGCGTGGTAGAATGTAAGGGCTGCGATTGGGGTGAATGGTGAAACTACAGCAATATAGTCTGGACACTCATTTGATCAACTTGATTGAACATACAAGCCCCCCCTGCTGGATAGTGAGACCCATGGGCTGTGTGGGTTTGGGCACAACTGCTTGCAAATTGGTTTTACACGAAGGATGCTTATACTCATAAATTATCACTTCTTGCTAAAAAATGAAAAAAAAACTGAGAGAAAGATGCAGGACAGTTATGGCAGAATGCATGATCTGGGATGGGGTGGGGTGGGGTGGGGGGGAAGGGAAAGGGAAATATGCCTGAACTGAATTGGAAAATGATGTATGAAATACACAAAGCATCAAAAAAAAAATGTTGCATGAAATGTACAAAAACTCAACAAAAATTAAGGGATAAAATAAATAAAATATTGCAAATAAAAAAATCATGTTGGCAAAAAATTTTTTTGGTCTTTTGAGACAAGGTCTCCCTGTAGCCACAGGCGGCCTGGATCTCACTATAATGACTAGGCTGGCCTCTAACTCACAGAGATCATCTGCCTCTAGTTCCCAAGGATTGTATTTTTAAGTGTATGAATGTATTGCCTGCATGTGTGTAAGTGCATCCATGTCATGAAATGCCTTTGGATATCAGAAGAAGGCACTGGATACCCTGGAACTGGAGTTACAGATGGTTGCTAGCCCCCATGTTGGTGCCGGGAATTGAACCAGGTCCTCTGTAAGAGCAGTCAGTGGTCTTAACTGCTGAGCCATCGCTATAGCCTCAGGAAAAATTTTAATGTAACTATTATTCCAAAAAAAATAAAAAGTTACTTAGAGAGTAATGTAAATGAGAATGTTATGTATCAAAACTAATATGAGGGCTGGCAAGATGGCTCAGTGTGTTAAGGCACTTGCTGCCAAGCCTGACAATGTGAGTTCAATCCTGTGTGGAAGGAGGGAACTGACTCTTGCAAATTGTTCTCTGAGTTCCATTCAGCAAGCATACACACATAGGCACAAACACACACACACATACACACACACACTTACACACACACATACACACACATACACATACACACACCACAAATAAATACATGTAATGGAAATTTTTGAATAAGACTTACCACTTTTCTTCCTAGGTGTATTTGTTGACTTATATTAATAAAATATATTGTTTTTATCACACAATAAAAAGTAAACTACAATTAATGTCAGATTTTAGGAAATATCCAACTTGAGTAAAATAATGCAAGGAAAGAAAAAAATCAAGCTTGGAGGATTAATAAAGAATACAAAAATACACAAAGTAAATGGAATAACTTAATCTTTGACAAAAGAGCAAATCTCCCATAAATATAAATAAAAGAACACAAAGTTAAGGATGTGATAGGGAATGAGTCAAAGAACACAGACATTTGTTCAAAAGATTAAGCAAATAGTGTGTACATTTCTTTGTCAACAAATAAAAACCTCAAAGGAAGTGATAATATTTTAGAAAAATATGGAAGATCAACTTTGACTCCAGAAATAGAAAATCAGAAGAGGTCAACAAAAATGCTCACGAAAATAAATAACTCTACTTTTTAAATAAGTCACCAAGACAAGAACTTTCCAACATGGTATCTAGCATTCCAAGGACCACCATCTTCATGCTACATAAACCAGCTAAGAAAGAGAAACAGGAAAGTTAAGGAATTTATTCCGTGAAACTAGAGACACACAAGCCAAGCTTTTACAGCCTGATTAGAGCTGAGCATGCTGGTGTACACCTTTAATCTCAGCACTGGGGAGCCAGAGACATATGGATCTCTGAGAGTTTGAGGCCAGCTTGGTCACCATAGTGAGTTATAGGCCTTCCATAGTTACATACTGAGACCCTATCTCAAAAACAAATAAGTAAATATAAGTATAGCTTTTAAAAAAGATAAACTTCTCTGTGGAACCTTTGAAAGGAATGAGTTTAATCCCCAGGTCCCACATGGTAGAAGGAGAGAACAGACTCCTAATACTGTCCTATGGGCACTGGGGCATGGTATACTGCCCCCCCCCAATAAATATATAAATGTAATTTAAAAAAGCTTCATTTGTGGATATAAAATTTTAAACTTCAAATAAAGTTGAGCCAAATATTATTCAAATAATAAAAAGTACATTTCTCCATAAAATGATAGGGGCTGTCATTCATGGTTTAACATTAGGACATAAATCTCAGTTCTAAAATGGACCTTTCCTTTTCTTTTTTTATTTTTATTTTTATTGATGCTTTGTGTATTTCATACATCATTTTCCAATTCAGTTCAGGCATATATCCCCTTCCCTTCCCCCCACCCCACCCCTACCCATCCCAGATCATGCATTCTGCCGTAACTTTTCTGCATCTTTCTCTGTTTTTTTGTTTTGTTTTGTTTTCATTTTTTTTAACAATAAGTGATAATTTGTGTTTTGTGAGTACAAGCATCCTTCATGTAAAACAATTTGCAGCAGTTGTGCCAAACCCACAACAGCTCATGGGTGCAAGACTAGGCGTGTACTGCATAATTTTGTCGCTGTCCTGAGTAAGCGATGGCGCGTCGGGTATGGGTGATGGCGAGCAGCTTACTGTGATACGATGAAATATTAGGGTGTGTGACAGACCAGCTGAAGTGGCGCAGGGAATCAGAGCCGGCAGCGTGTATGCTTTGCGATTTAATTCTGAGCCTAGTTCGCGAGGTAAGGCAATATAGCGTACCGGACCGATGTCTGAAGTCGAAGGTCGGCGACCTAGAGATCTCGCGAGTGGCTTGGGACTGACATGATTTGTCCACGAGAATGGATTTCTTATGGATGGGCGTGATATGAACGGTCGCGTCCCGAGTGTGTGTCTAAGAGAATGGAACTAGAATCCTACCTTGAAGAGGACGAAGACATATGGCGCTGTGTCGCGTAGCGGTAGCTGGTTCGTGCGTTCTGTTCAGGGCGTGTGACACCGTTGTGTGCGTGGTGTTACGTTGCGTGCTTCGCTTTGCGGGCGTTCGGCAGCGGTGTGGTTGTTTGCGGAGGTCTAGTGTTCGCTGGCCAAGGTAGGGATTTAGTTCTTTTGGGTTGTGTGAGTGGTTTTGAGTGCCAGTGGCTTGCGGCCTTCTGCCTCTTGTGCTGTTTGGTGTTACTCGTTTTTTGTGTCTTGTTTTCGCTCAGGCATCTACTCGCTTCCACACACGAGAGAGCAGAGAGAGAATAGATCCTGGAGTTATAATATAATGAGAAATCACATCTTCCAACAGGCAACAAGGAACCAGAAGAGCGAGGCGGAATGGGCCGGCCTGTGCACTTTAAAGCCCAACCCAGTGGTTTCCTTTCTCTGAGGCCACACCTCAAGGTTCTCAACCTTCCCAACGTGGACTGAGAGCACATGTCCAATACTTGGAGCCTATGGGGCCATAGTATACGAAGGTCCATTTCATCTCCTGACGCCCCCTGAGTGGCTTATGGACAACATAAGGTATAATCATTAGCTACATTAAAATGCTCATAGCCTCACAGTTTTCCAACATTATTTAAAGTCTGAGGGTTCCAGAGCAGGTAATGGGTGGTCGATGCTGTTTTGCGCCAGCTGTGGAGCAGAAGGCCAGGTGTACTGTTGAGATCAAGGGTGTCTAAATGAGAATTCATAGGTACTGTTGCACAAGGGAGACCTGTCGAAAAAAATTTCAACATCCTCATCGCTAGATCAAGGTCATCTCACTTACCTTTAAGCCTGTAAAAGTCAGACAAATTATGTCCACATATTGAAGCTAGGTAACACAGTTCCATCCCAGAAAAGATAAGACAGAATGGAAATGGACCCAGGCAAGCAGAAAACCAGGAGATAATACCAAATCATATTCCCTTCTCTACTGGGATGGACACGCTTATGGTGGTCGCGAGAAGGGGGCTGCTTGAGAACGGCTTGGTTCTCCAGCTTTGTTGCATGTGACATGCATCTCTCTCTTGGCGACGTAGTGCGGCGGGTAACTCGGTGCCGGTGGTATGGCAGCGAGAGTGTTTATGCTCCTTAGGATATACCAACATTTTATACACATCTGTTTAGAGACTTTTGAAGCAAAATGTGATGTACACTACATGATTCATTCACTAGCCTTGTATTAGCAAACCTGAGGAGCTTATATTGGTTTCTCAACTTTGGAGCAAGCATGGAGTAGGACCGGCAACCCGAATCGTGTTCTGGCTTACAATTGTGGAAACGTAGGACTAAGTACAAAGCAGAATTGTCAGGGGATGGAACCTTAAAGACTTCAGAATTGAATCAGCCTTCAACAACTTTCTTACATGAGTTACTCAGAACGCTTGATGAAATGAAATGTGGTTCTACGTAAGGATTCCAACCTGACAGCCAACACTTAGAGCACAGTAGGTCTACAATTATGACCTACAAACAAAAAAATTCATTACTATGTAACCGGGAACACAGAAAGCATCACTAGCTATACTTTAACTAAGGATCACGCATCACTTGAAGTAGAGGATATATCTTCCGCCTAATTCGATAGCCAACAGGTTTTTAATGTACTACAAAATAAAAGAATCCTGGATTAACTATCAAGGAGAAATGAGGTGTATTGAACATGCCTGGTCAAGTGGTTCTTCATACATCACACAATGCATACGACCCAACAATAAACAATTTCCTCCTGGGAACATAGCTTCCTTGAAAGTGTTATTTCCCATCTTGTAGAGATTTTAGCTTATCGAACTGGTCTCCAAGACCCACTTTGGGGATACTATCAGGTCCCTCTTTCTTTGCAGGGAATCAGGGACTAGTTTTATGTAAGGTTTTTATGAAATCTTTAGCTGTCTTATGTTTAATTCCTGAGCCTTGTTTCTTTAAATGTTCAACCAGTTGCTTCAACAAAAGAGAATGAGAACTAAGTCACCCATTTTCAATATGCCCGTCCTGTACATATATTGAAGTGACTGTGCACCTTCTCCGGTGATACCTTAGGTTTTCTGTTTTCAGCAGGATCTCGGTGTGGTACCTCCATTGTATGTGCTACAAACTGCATTTCCCTGGGTTGGCGAGAGGTGGAGGATTGAAAGAAGACATCCAAATTGTTGATTGTTTCTCTGACACGAGTTACCTTTCATAGTTCCACAATGGTTCGTTGGACCTCTTGGCTAATCATGGACCATTAGTCAGGGATCTCTATGCAGCCGTGGACCGAGGGCATCCACAACTGTCTGAACCATAGGAGGAAGAACCAATGACTTGTTTACTCTTTGATCTTCCATTCCTCTAAAACCAGCACACTAACAAGTTGGGCTGCTAGCTTGGGATGGATCTCACCCTATACATATTGCCAGCAGCTTCTTTCATATGATAGTTTTTTTTCAGGAAACTTTAAGGCTTTCATTTTCAACTAGGAGCTTAGCTGGTTAGGTTTGCCCGGTGGGACACTCTTTCCATTGTTCTACTGCAGATCTGGATAGCCGTCTCTTTCCTTAATGGTCCGAATCCCTTATCAGAGAGGCTTTCTCTTCTGATCAAACTTGGATCAGACCATATTAAGCTTCCTAGTGCCCTTTTTCTCACTACACTGTACATTCTGATGATTCTCTTTTTACACTACTTGATTTTTTCATATAGATTCCATATTGTTCTAAATACAAACCCTAATTTTTATTAGGGTTGGCATTTACCTTGCAAAGGAGTTAGTTCCATTTATTCAAATTCAGCCTCAAGCCAGCTCTTAGGTTGGGCAAATACTTTGACCAAATATCACTGCTATTTGACACCCTTATTCACTCTGGAAGGTAAATTGTCTAGCACCTTCTTTCTACATTTCTCCAAAGTCCTGGCGTTCTCCAGAACCATTATCTAGTACACTCTTATTTTGATTCTCTGTGATTGTGACTAAACAACATGACCAGGAACTTATAAAGGAAATTATTTGCTTACGTTTCATACCAGGGCATATGGCAGGGAGGCAGGAGATGACAGGAGCACAAAGCTGAGAACTGACATGTTCAAGAAGGCACAAGAAGAAGAGAGAGATACACTGGAAGTGGCATGCTATATGCCAAACTCCACAGTGGTGTGCTTTCTTCATATGCACACTTCCAAAGGTTCCATACCTTCCAAACAGTAGCCACAAGCTGGGGAATAATCACGAAATAATTGGGAGCGGAGTACAAATGATACAGCACCCATTTATTTTTAAGTAGTATATTATTGAAAATCATTTTTAAATGAATTATTTACCAAGTGTGATGACTCAATACTGAACACTTAGAAGGCAGAGGAAAGATTACTGTGTATTAGTCCACTTCAGAGTTGTACATTGCAGCTAGGCACAGTGTGGGTCACTCTATAGAAAAACAAAAACAAAGACACTGGTTTTGCTGCTGTTGCAGTGGTGCTCATTTCCTCACCCTCTGTGCAGTTTGGATCCTGTTTCTCCAGTGCTCACATAGAAGCCTTAATCAGCCAGGCATGGGGTGCACGACCTTTAATCCACTCTTGGCGAGCAGGTGGTTTGTGAGTTCAGGCCCTGGTCTACATAGTGATCAGTGAGCGTGGAGCTACAGGGGATAATACTGAAAAACAAGCAAAGAAAAAAAGAATCCTATTTCCATCTTTGGAAGAACTCCTAAAAACAATGGGAATGGACTTTTCCTTATGCAGCTATACTCCTCTAAGAGCCTTTTTGATATTAGGGGATTACACTAACCCAAAGCTTCTATTGATTTCAGTTAAATCATATACTCTTATTTAAAATAGGTCATGGTGGTCCAAAATAGAGAATTGGCAAAACACACACACTCATAAAAGGTAAGTCGTCTATGTTTTGATCCCAAGCATAGGTTCAGTTCTTAAGGGACCAACTTAATTCTGGTGCTGCTAGTTCTTAGCAATTACTAAAGCATCTTCATATGATATTCTCATAATTTTCAAGATTACTGAATTGTGTCTGTTCAGCTATACATATAATTTTACTTTAGGAATTATGTTTTTTTTACTTAATCACCATCTAAGAACTACTGGAGGGATGGAGAAATGTTTACAGTAAGAGCACTTACGCTTTTCAGAGACTTGAATTCTTCCAGGACGCCCATCAGATTTACAGATCCTGTCTAGTTCAGGGAAATCTGACCCTTCCTTCTAGCTTTCCAAGACGTGCCAGTAGTGGTCATGGGTGCACAGTACACGTATACCAGAAACACACCACAACAACACACACAACACACACACACCTCTCACAAACAGAGACAAAAAACAAATACTGTTTTAAAAAGAATAAAGGATATACCAACTGGAGCAGATGTATCCAGTGGTAAGAACACTTGCTGCTCTTGCAAAGGACCCCTTGCTTTAGTTCACCGCATGGCTTAGACAATTCAGCAACAGTCTGTAAACCATTTTTTCAGGGAATCACTCTCTTGCTGGCCACCGCGAGGACCAGGCACAAACATGTGCACAAGCATCATGCGCAAACACAAAATATTAAATCAATCCTTTTATAAACAGAATAACAGGGCTGGAGGCTGCTCAACTGATTAAACAGAGAGCAGATGACGTCTTTGCAGACCGACCAGGAATGTCTATGTTCCCCAGGTACCCATGGTAGCTAATGGCCCCATAACTGAGATACTCACGTTCGGGGACCCTACACTCTCGCTTACTCTCCATGACCAATTGTTGCATGACATGGTGCCTACTTATACGGGCAATTCAATCATACACATATACATAAAATTTTTTTTTTTAATTTATTTTTTTTTTTTTTTTTGATTTTGAATAGGGTCTCCATAGCCCAGCTGTCCTGGAATCTCCTTTAGTAGACCAGGCTGGCCTTGAACTCCCACAGATCCGTCTACTCTGCACTCTACGTGTTGGGATTAAAGGCATGCACAACCATGCCCAGACTTAAAGACTTTCTGAAGCGACATGTGGGTGCTGGGAATTGTGAGCCCAGATCTCTCAGAGAGCAGTCAGTGCTCTTAACTGCTAGGCATTCCCAGACAATAGTGAAATTTTAAACACAATGACAAGGTGAGAGATGCTGCTCTTGCAGAGGAACCTGGTTCACCTTCTCACACGCATGGCTAAGACCATCTTAACTCCAGCTTAGTCGGTGGCTATTGTCATCTTTCTGGCCATGGGACTGCACGAGAATTCTTCGTACCATACGGAAATACATTCATGCATAACAATACATTTGTTAAGCTTGGAGGTGAGGACTAAGAATTGAAGAATTGTATAGTGGGTACAACTACAGGTATAATAGTGAATTGTAAAGAATAAATAAAAGTATCTTCAAAGGATAGCGCCGGGGGTGATGGCACATGCCTTTAATCCAGACTTAGGGAGACAGGAGGCGGTTTGTGTGAAGTGTAAGCACCTGGTTCAAGTGGAGTCGGTGGTGGAGCTACAGGAGACCGTCGTCAGACAAATAAATAAGATAATAACTAAATATAAAAGATACCTGTCTCAAAAAAAAAAGAAAAGATATTACACATTAGTGAGCTCAGCCATATTTAGATCGAGTGGATCTTAAGGTCAAGGATTTGGCAGATAACTTGCCTTTGCATTTAGAAAAAAAAGAGTTGGGGACTGGAGAGATGGTGTCGCACGTGATGTTACGGTAGGCACTAGCCCATTGCGTCACTGTTCCAGTGAGGGACGCATGAAGTTTGTATGTTTCTCGACCGCCTGCCAGGCATAGGTCGAATCAGCGTCACAGATGGACCGGTAACTGAAGGTCTCCAGGGGAATCTGGGGGTCTTGTTCTAATCCGGCCATAGATTGCCCAATGTAGCGCGGTAGCTTTTAACTTCAGCCCGCTAAAATCCACCTTTATCATACTGCCCAAAATGACACTGAAACATACAGAAACTTTCTTTTAAAAGATGGAGTTAATGTGTTCTCAGGTGAGCATTGCACTTGATGAATATCCCATAGCACCCAATCCTCTACAGCTCGTTTCTCAATGCTCGTGCTAGCTCATACGAGAAAACTTAATCATAGCTCAAACATTTTTGTGGGCACACTCTCATTCACCATGTATGATATAATTAAAGGAGAAGTCCTTGGGAAAAATTATATTGCCTGGGATACAAACTCTGGTCGGAGAGAGGTGCCTGTTGGTAGTTCCATTATATTGACACAAGGTCTGGCGATAGTGGGGTGTTAGACAGTTGAATATTAACGACTGACTGTGTAAAAGCTCTCGGACACTTCATTTGCTACTCAACACAGTTGAGAATTGTACAATCCAGCAAATCTAATTCACTTGTCTCTCACCCCCTTAGCCTCCGTACTAGCTTGGACTTGCTTGTTTCGCGCTGAATACTATGTGTGCGGTCTGGGATTCAGAAGTTGAGTTGCACATTCCTAGTAAAATTATATAAGTGCTGCTTATTGGATATGCATATTACTTTCGACTAGTATGTCGACGCGAAGTGGCTTACTACTTCTATGGGTTTTATACCTCATTAATAAGCAAATCAAGAATAAAATAAGGCTACTAAGAGATTGTAACCACCAAGTGTCTCTGTGTATAAATAGAAATCGACTGAGGGTGGGTCGGAGCGTTAGGGTAGGGTCATAGGAAAGGGAGACTTAATTGCGGAGCTGACTGAAATTGAGAAAATGCAGTCCGAAGTGCCACAAACATCATGTAATAAATCTAGAATTAAATAAAAAAGAAATTAGAAGAAAAACTAGTATAAACGATTGAAAAAGTAATGGTCATTTATGTGTATGTACAATGTTCACGTAATAGTTAGTTCGCCCATAGTTAAGCATGCCATGTAAGGGAATTTTGTGTACATAACTCTCAAGTAATCTGACTCAGTGGCTCCGCTGTCCAACAAAGACATCGCTATTAGACGTGCCGACTGATAGCCTCGCTACAGTTAGACGGATCACTGTCGAGCATGGGAAATCCAGCTTCGACAAAACACTTGGAAGTATGGTGAAAAGAATGGTTCAATCAAAGCCTGGTGCCACAGTCATGATGGCAATGCATGAGTAGTGTTAGCCTTAGGAATATGTACTCGCGAGCTCGTCTTCGGGCACGCATCCATGGGTGGGCTATGCATTCTATAGCTACTACACTATATTAACCTCAGCAACATACATGATGCATCCATGTCACCCTGCATTCATGTGTTTCAACTAGTTTTTCACGAGACATGTTGTTATATTTAGTGTTCCTTTTCGCTCTATAGATCATTGGCTGCAATGCATTTGCAATCTCCTACTTTATGTGTAAGAAGCTCAGGGTGTTATGATAAGTCTTTGCCTCACAGCAAATGTGTGGCATGCACTACGTGAGTGCGAGTGGCACTAAAGTGTGTTGTTGGAAGTTGTAGTGTTGCGTTTGCTGGTGTGTGTCTTTGTCACTCTATGTGTTGGAGTCTCTAAGAGGTTAGACATCAGTAAACCTGCATAGGTTCAGAGTCGCTCCACGATGTGTGCATTGTCTGTGGTCATGAGCTAAGTGAACGCCATCTTTACCTCGACGGGACGCTTCCCTATACTCTCATTGAGCCAAACAGTCTCTCCGCTATTTCTATATATTTGTTTTCTGAGATTGGGATGTCTGAGTCGAAAGACATAACCGAGTACGTATGTCAAGTCTATGTAGGGGTGGCACTAAAGCTGGGTGAGAGCATGCATACTGAGGGAACTTAGTATTTTGTCGTTCTTCCAGTGCCTCCAGCATGGAACTCTCTGCAACCGAATCTACCAGCATCTGGCGATCCCAGAATACGTGTCCAGCTCCTGATCACAGGTCACCTGTATATTTTGCCTGTGGGGCTATTGGCAGAGACCCACGCCAGCCCAGAGTTAGTACTAGGTCTCTATCAGCCTCACTACACGCCTATAACCACTCAGGAATTCCCTCCAAGAGTGCTCGAGGTTCCACCCTCAGGCCTTACAGTCTATGGTTGTTCCAAAAGCAAGAATGACCTGTAAATGGCTGTCTAGTTACAATACCACTAGACACCGACTTTTTTGCCAGATTGTTAAGAGAATTAACCTCTTTTGTAAGCGAAGAATTAAGAAAGTTCATAAGGACAATAACTCAATCGTTCGAACGGGAGGGACAGTAATAATGTGCTCAACTTTCTCAGGTTATAAGACCACGCCACCAAGGTTCACTAAGCCAACACGTGGGTCGCTCCGACGTGTGCAGCTGAGAGAACATTAGTGTAGTAAAGGTCGATACCTGTCTTTCGCTGTGTTCAAGTACGGGTTGATGCTCATTAACTCAGTCGGGATGGCAGGTCTGTCTAGTGGAACTCTAGATCAGTGTGTGCCCTAATCAGGACTTGGAGGGTGATTGCTTTCAGCCCAAGCATGAATTGCTTACAAGAACAGAACCTGTTGTGTCCGAGTGTTACAATCTACACTGTGAGCATATGATGTAACGAAATCAGGCGAAGCGAGTTACACCCCAATTCGTACCGAACACGCATTCAATTTGCCTAACTAAAGCCAGGGAGCCAAAGTTCTCAAGATAGTATTAATAAACTGAGGATTCTTGAAATAGCCTGATTAAAAGCAAGTTGCTCACCTTTCACAGACGTGCTCTGGTAGAAGGGTTGTGGCCCACGACGCGTTATAAGTACAAAACCCATTGTATGGCTTAGCCCTCCAGTGGGTGTCAGACTCATAAGCAAAGGGCTCTCAATCCTCGGTCCTCCTCGACTAACTTAGCTAGCAGGAGATTGGGAAGCGGGGGAAGTTAGTTACAGAGAAAGGCAAAGCTTTCCTAGGTGAAGGCATAAAGAGGCAGTGACTTGTTGTATCTTCATCCACGTTCGGTGTTAACAAAAAGGGTAAAAGGAGTACGGTCCCAAGGTTGACTGAGTTGGTATGCTAGTATGACGATATAGTCAGCAGAAGTGCCGTCTCAGGCCAGGAGCACACGATCAAGTCTGCCTAACTTGAAGAACACGGGTCACCACCGGAATTCGATACTACTTCCCAGAACTCATAACAGCACCTAAGTCGATTGGCGAGTCTGAGCATAACCACCATCACTGAAATGCTCAACAAGATTGACCAGCTAAGTCTCCGCAGCACCCACTGCTTCTATGCGATGCCGTTAGAGAGAAATTAGTACACCCTGCGGCGACAGCAGTGAATGCAGGCTCTTGGAGATGAGCTAACACACAGAGAAACTTCTGCTAACCAGCGGCTTGTACATATAACCACTCAATTACAGACACTCTGCAGAGTAAAAAAAATTAAAATTAAACAAGAGAGTGATCATAGAAGCGAAGGTGTCAATAAGAGGTATTAGGAAGCAATAACTTAGTGACCAAGCTTTCCCCAATTAAGAAATCTTAATTCGTAAAAGTAAACCTTGGGAATTCTAAGGAATAACTTTGATATCTCACTTATCTAGTGTAAGTACACATACAATAAATTTGTTAAAAACTGTATTTCAAATTTGCCAATATGTGAATTATCTTGTATCTTTTGTATTATTTATGCAGGTCTTTTTTTGCAAGAACTATTGAGCGTTGTGTCACTAACTCACACAAATTCATGTCTATTGTTGGGAAGAATTTAACCTATAAGGAGGGTGCTCCTCAAAATCGTTTGAAATATGTAGTACAATTTAATTGAAGGAGATATATTACGAATCCATTGCATCACATTGTAATTTAATAGAATTTTTAAAAAACACAATATGTCTCAACCTAGTTACATAGTTAAGTAAAAACCCTATATAAGCCTGCCTACTTCATGCTCACTTCTACCCTTGACACCAAGAATATATGAATTGTATATGGATCACTCATACTCTACGTCTACATCAAACCTAACGTAAATAATACAGCCCTCGGCATGTAGCGTAGCGAGGAAGTTGAAGTAGAGGATTCACAGACATTGATATTTACATGTCAAGCAGGAGAGCTCAAGGCAGTGATATCGGACACCTGGCTCTCAGTATAGATATGTAATTTAAGGAAGGGTTGTATATAGTCATGTCTGTTTGTTTTTATTTGTTTTTTATACATGTTAGCGGGTGATGGTGGAGTGGAATAAGTGTTTCCTTCTTCAATAGTGATATTCTAATCAAGGGATACAATGGATGGAGTGAGATCACTCATCTCATCCTTTGCCAATCCATATCTGCGATAATGCTACCCCGAATCATAAGAGTAGATTTGCCATGATAGGAAGCTCAAATAGTCCAGTGATCCATGCAGAACCAGCCGTGAACTTTTATCCATGAATAATACAGTCATATGCATGTTCTTTTAATTGGTGACTCAGCAAACAGACATAGAGTCAAATTCCACTTAATTCATACAATTCAGACCCTCTTAAAACTGATTTTCTTCTGGGAATAGGCATGTGCATCCCACGTATATATATGCAACGAATTTGCTTTCTATGCCATTTGCTACTTATTCTTTACTCGTACTCACGCAGCGAAGGGACAATTAATTCGGCAGGGGTCGAGGCGGGGAGGAAGATTCTCTCTTGTTCCTGACATCAAACTGGACATGGCTGACTAATAGCAAGCCACTTTCCTTGCTCACCTTTTTACTACCGCCAGTCTTTTTTTGCAGCCATATCCGCACACAAAAGACTTGCCAGGTTCGCAACACCATGTCGTCCTGTTCCCTATTGTACCTGTGAGCGTTTAATAGAAAAGGTAAATCCTGAGGCGAGAAATCAAAAATTTTTTGGCGAACCACACAGCAGAAAGCTATGCAACAAAGGGCGAAAAACAGCGAGTTTAGATCAGTCATGTGGGACATTCAATAATCAACTCGAAGGGACATTCTGTCCTTCGACTTCAGACAGGAAGCTTGGTAAAATAATTTTTGCTCACTTAGCCCACTATCTCTGACAATTGGGACCTCCCTGTACCCACTGGAGAGAAAACAAGTCACTGTTTTTGCCAAGAATTCCCCTCTAATTCCCCCTCCCATCTCCTGTGCAGTTTGGGAAGGAGAGGCCCCTTCACTGAAAATCACAGCAGCCACAATGGTTGTTATGGCAACCCTAGAGCTGGGAGGAGCTGGGTTGGCCTGGCTTATGGATGAGTGGCAAGGGGACGCTGCCTGTCTTTCTAGGTCAGTTATGAGCTCGGAGTTTGGAGCACTTGGGCTGAATCACCTCACCGAGAGGCAGTACCGTCTGATCTGGAAGTTCCGCAGACACCTGCCTCCACATTTTCAGGCTTGACCTCAGGGTCTTCTACTACACTTGTTCTACCAGTGGCCCCCACTTGGCTTGTGTCTGGGCTGTTAATGAGAGTTGACATTATTACTGTTTCCTCCCCAGACTTTGAGTTATTCTTTATTTTCTTGCCTTAAAATTTTGTAACCCACGGAGTTCTGTCTGGTGGTTATGAACTCCTTTAGGTCTTTGTGAAAACCTGAACATGTAGGACTGTGGAGATGGCTCGTGGGGAAAGCTGGTTTTGCCTGTGTGAAGGCCGAGACCTGAGCTCGGGTCTCTGCAGGCCACGCAAAAACAGGAGTGATGGCTGACACGTATGGCCCAGTGCTGGTGGGCAGACTGGCAAGTCCCTGGAGCTCACAGTCTAGTCAGTTTAGCCAAACAGTAAGCTCCATGTTCAGTAAGAGACCCAGTCCTAAGGGAATAGGTGGAGAGATAGAGCAGGACACTTTGGGCCCTGTGCCCACACATATATGTATGCATAAATAAGAATAAAATTTTAAAAAAAAAAAAAAAAAAAAACACACACACACCACACATGTGCCCACACACACACAGAAAACAAAACACCCTGCTTCTAAGAAATAAAATGCCAGTAGAAAAAAAAATCCAAAACTTTGAACCATGAATCAGTCAATTTCGAATTATTGGTGGAGATAATTAATTAAATGAAACCACCAGGATGTGCCCGAGAGAGCCTATTACAGAACTAAGGCAGAGACTATCTGACTGCTTGAACTGCAGGTGTTCAACTCCAGGTTTGTGAAGCTGGGTTCCCATGGGCAGTGGTCTTTAATGACTGGCTATCTGGCCAGTCTTACTGGAATGNCAGTTGGTTCTTAACTGCTGAGCCATCGTATCGCCTCAGGAAAAATTTTAATGTAACTATTATTCCAAAAAAAATAAGAAGTTACTTAGAGAGTAATGTAAATGAGAATGTTATGTATCAAAACTAAATGCGGGCTGGCAAGATGGCTCAGGTGGTAAGGCACTTTGCTTGACAAGCCCCTCTGACAATGTGACGTTCAATCCTGGGGAAGGCGGGAACTGACTTTGCAAATTGTTCTCGAGTTCCATTCCGCAAGCATCCACACATAGGCACAAACACACACCCACACATACACACACCACACTACACACACAATACACACAATACACTTAACACACCACAAATAAATACATGTAATGGAAATTTTTGAATAAGACTTACCACTTTTCTTCCTAGGTGTATTTGTTGACTTATATTAATAAAAATATATTGTTTTTATCACACAATAAAAAGTAAACTACAATTAATGTCAGATTTTAGGAAATATCCAACTTGAGTAAAATAATGCAAGGAAAGAAAAAAATCAAGCTTGGAGGATTAATAAAGAATACAAAAATACACAAAGTAAATGGAATAAACTTAATCTTGACCAAAAAAGAGCAAATACCCCATAAATAATAAATAAAAAGACAACACAAAGTTAAGGATGTGATAGGGAATGAGTCAAAGAACACAGACATTTGTTAAAAAGATTAAGCAAATAGTGTGTACATTTCTTTTTCAACAAATAAAAACCTAAAGGAAGGATAATATTTAGAAAATATGGATGGAAGATCAACTTTGACTCCAGAAATAGAAAATCAGAAGAGGTCAACAAAAATGCTCACGAAAATAAATAACTCTACTTTTTAAATAAGTCACCAAGACAAGAACTTTCCAACATGGTATCTAGCATTCCAAGGACCACCATCTTCATGCTTACATAAACCGCTAAGAAAGAGAAAACAGGAAAGTTAAGGAATTTATTCCGTGAAACTAGAGACACACAAGCCAAGCTTTTACAGCCTGATTAGAGCTGAGCATGCTGTGTACACCTTTAACTCTCAGCACTGGAGCCCAGAGGCATATGGAATCTCTGGAGAGTTTGCGGCCAGCTTGGTACCATAAGTGGGTTATAGGCCTTCCATAGTTTACATACTGAGACCTATCTCAAAAACAAAATAAGTAAATATAAGTATAATGCTTTTAATAAAAAAGATAAACTTCTCTGTGGAACCTTTGAAAGGAATGAGTTTAATCCCCAGGATCCCACACAGGTAGAAGGAGAGAAAGACTCCCTAATACTGTCCTATGGGCACTGGGGCATGGTATACTGCCCCCCCCCAATAAATATATAAATGTCTAATTTAAAAAAGCTTTATTTTGTGGATATAAAATTTTAAACTTCAACATAAAGTTGAGCCAAATTTATTCAAATAATAAAAAGTACATTTCTCCATAAATGATAGGGGCTGTCCATTCATGGTTAACATTAGGACATTAAATCTCCAGTCTAAAATGGAACTTTCCTTTTCTTTTTTTATTTTTTTATTTTTATTGATGCTGTGTGTATTTCATCGTTACTTTCCAATTCAGTTTTCAGGCCTATATCCCCTTCCTTCCCCTCCTACCACCCCACCCTACCCATCCAGATCATTGCATTCTGCCGTAACTTTCTGCAATCTTTCTCTGTTTTTTTGTTTTGTTTTGTTTTTCATTTTTTTTAACAATAAGTTGATTAATTTTGTGAGTACAAGCATCCTTCATGTAAAACAATTTGCAGCAGTTGTGCCCAAACCCACAACAGCTCATGGGTCCCCCCATCCAGCAGGTGGTGGCTTGTCTGTTCAATCAAGTTGATCAATGGATCTTTCCTTTTCTATGTTGTGGTATTTTTGAAATTATAATGTATTTGATAATTGAGCTATGGTAATATATTACATATGTTAATTTCTTTGGATGCTAAAGAGTTTTACACATGATTATACTTGGACTTATTTATTTATTTGCACATCATGATTCTTTCTTTTTTAATTAAATCTAGACCCAGGTCCCCCCCCATTCTCCCACCCCACCAGAGCTCATACATTCTGCCAACCCATGCTTTTCCTCTCTTCTCAGTCTTTTCTCCAGTTCTTCTCTATGTGGAAAGAAGTTGACTGTTTTGAGCAGCAGTTCATCATTTCAGTCAGTTTTCACATCCTTTTTGTTGTTGTTTTGTTTCCAATATGCATCACTCCCAACTGCTTTGGACAAAAGCCTCAAGGGGCTGTGCCACAAGACAAATCCTTACCACTAGGTAATTGGCACTCGCATCCACAGCTGAGGGGTACCATTCATCGTTTGTTTTCCTGGGACTGTGTTACTTCCACTCGCATGATGTCCTCTAGCTCCAGCCCTTTTCTGCAAAGCCATGATGTCATTCTTTATTTACTGCTGCCTAGGACTCCATTGTGTAGATGTACCACCTTTTCTCTATCCACTCATCAGTTGATGGGCATTTGGGTTGGTGCCAGCTATCTTTGCTATTGTGAAGAGGCGCGAAATAACTTGGCCGTGCATGTATCTCTGTGGTGGGGTGAGTCTTGAGGGTACATGCCAGGAGTGGTATGGCTGGGTCGGGTGGCAACTTTCATTTATTCCAAGTCTTCCAGGGTTCCTCCCAATGCTTTCCATAGTGGCCTGTACAAGTTTACATTTCCCACGCAGCACGTGGAAGTGTTCCCCTTTCCTCGGAACATCTCCAGCACTTGGTATAATTTTTTTCTTACTTTTAGCTCTTTTTTTTGGTTAATTATTCTTTTAAAGTTTTTTCTTTATTTTTTTTTGTTTCATTTCTTAATATTAGTATGTTGAAACCACTTTTAGGTGTTTCTCAAGCCATCTCTATTCCTCACTTGTGGAAGTCTCTTGTTCACTCTTTGCTCCATCTATTGAGTGGGTATTTGTTTTCTTTCTTCTTGTTCTTTTTTGAGTAGTTTATATATTCTGGAAATCAATGCTTTGTCAGATTTTGCTGTGAAGTGTTTTCTCCCATTACTGGGATATTTCCTTCACTTCCTTGATTGTTTCTTTGCTATGTACGAAGCTTTGGAGTTTACTGAGGTCCATTTGTCAATTGCTCGACCGTTAAGTGTCTTGCACTTAGCTGCGTCTGATTAGGAGTCTGTTTCCTACGCCCATGTCTTGTAGTCTGCTGCCAACTTTTTCTTCTATTGCCTTCAGAGTTTGGGGTTTCACGTTGAGGTCTTTGATCCATCTGGAGTTGACTTTTGTACAGGGCGAGAGGTAGGGGTTTAATTTCATTCTTCTACAAGTGGTGATCCAGTTTTGCCAACACCACTTGCTGAAGATGCTGTCTTTTCTCCATTGTGTCTTCTTGGTCCCCTTGTCAAATATGAGATGGCTGAAATTCTATGTGCTCAGATTTGCATCTTTGGTTTTGTTCCATTGGTCAACAGGTCTGTTTTTGTGCCAGTACCAGGCTGTTTTTATGACTAAAGCCCTGTAGTATAGTTTGAAGTCTGGTATAGAGATCCCCCCTGTGTAGCTCTTTTCGCTTAGGGTTATTTTGGCTATTCGGGGTCTTTTGTTTTTCCAAATGAATTTAAGGACTTTTATTTCCAAGCCTGTGAAGAAACTCTTGGGGATTCTGATTGGAATTGCATTAAATCTATACAAGAGTTTCGGTAAAATGGACATTTTTACAATGTTAATTTTCCCAACCCATGAGCATGGGAGATTTTTCCATCTTCTGATGTCTTATTCAAGTTCTTTCTTTAAAGTTTTGTTGTAGACATCTTTGGTGTCTTTGGTTAGGTTTGTTCCTAGGTATTTTATTGTTTTTGAGGCTATTGTGAGTGGGAAGGTCTCTTTGAATTTTTTCTCCAGTTGCTTCTGGTTGGTGTAAAGAAAGGCCATTGATTTTTTTTAGGTTAATTTTGTTGGACTTCTTTTTTATAGCTATGTGTACCTATGTGTTTGCATATGAGTGTTTGTGTGTGTGCATGTGCACCTGTGTGGGTGGAGGTGTGTGTGCACATGAATACATGTGCATGTGTGGAGATCAGAGGAAAACCATGCATCTTGTTCCTCAGGCACCACTCATCTTGTTTTGTTTAGACAGGATCTCTTACTGGCCTAGAAGTTGCTAAGTAGGCTACACTGACTGGCCAGTAAGCTCCAGGGATCTGCCTGTCTCTGCCTGCCCAGCATGCCTATATATGCATGCCAGGCTTTCTTTATGCATACATTCTGGGGCTTGGATTCAGTTCCCTATGGGCAAGACAATTATTTTACTGACTTAGCTATCTCCCCAGCCCTAGGCTACACTTCTGCTTAAAAATATATAGGAATTAGGGCTGGAGAGATGGCTCAGCAGTTAAGAGCACTGGCTGCTCTTGCAAAGAACCCAGTTTCTATTCCCAGCATCCATATGGTGTCTAACAACCTTCTGTAACTCCACTTCCAAGGGACCTGACACCTTCTTACATTCATGCAGGCAATGCACTCGTACACACAAAAAATAAAATAAAAATAAAATATTCTTAAAAATATAGATATCCTTGACTAGTAGGACATTTTCAACAGTGTAGCAAATTCCTAATTTATCAAAATGTCTTATATAGTGGTAAAGCATAAGAAATATTTTTGTTACACATCAAGAATGAAATAAGAATGCTTACTTACATTGTGAGAATACTCCAACACCCAACAGAAAGTAGTGGAATAATCTTTGGATAAGATAATGCTCATTGCTACTATTTATGAAGCATAGGATTATGTGATTAGAAAACTCTAGATAGTTGCTGGACAATCCTTTAGAATTAATAGGAAGGTTCAACAGACTTGTCTGGTATAAGACAATTATCTAATAGTCACCACATTTCCCAAATGATGACAACATCCCCTTAACTGATAAAATGGTGTTTAAAAATTCCAGCCACATGGAAAAGAAAGTATTTAAACACAGTGGTAGTAAGAACTGTTGGGTACCTATAGAAAGAGAGTCCCTCAATTTCATTGGGGGGGGCTTTATAAGGATTCTGAACTCCCCTGTGGTTTTAGATGGGAGAATTGTATGCTGTCAAGTTGTATACCACTTTTAAAGTAGATCCTAGTTTAAACATAAACCCCCCCTTAATCATCGCAATGATTCTGAAGTTCATATGGAAGAACAATGTGATGGAAATACATAAAGGCAAGAATTACTATGTGTTAAAGCTCTAATTCAAGCACACAGAATAGCTGGGGTATAGCTTAGTGGTAGAGTGGCTGGGTAGCATGCATGATGCCCTGGATTCAATCCCCAGTACTGGAAAATAAAATAAACAGCAAAAACAGGACTTCAAAATAGTCAGCTCTGAATGATCTCTGGCCATCTGAGCTAGGATAAACTAGAAAACATGCAAATTGCTGGTGGAGGACAGAAAAAGCATATCCACACTTACCATTGTATAATAAGCTAAATTCTTATTTATTTATAACTTCTGACGTGGCTGTTGTAACTCTCCACTGGTCTTCTCTTCTACATCTTCTAGACCTCCTCCTCCTCCTCCTCCTCCTCCTCCTCCTCCTCCTCCTCCTCTTCCTGTTGCTGTATTTTTTGAGACAGGGTTTCCCTGTAGCCCCAGATGGCTTGGAACTGGCCTGGAGCTCATTATGTAGACCAGGATGTCTTTGAACTCACAGATATCTATCTGCCTGTGCCTCAGAAATGGCCACCACACTGGGCCATTTCTCCTCCTTAACATGGTAGCTTCTACCTTTCTGTATGTGTGAGTCAGTGCCTTGATGACTTCTTGTGCTCAACCTCTGATGTGGGGGAGCCACTCATTGAATGGTCACATAATGATGAATGTGAGCCAGGTCCTGGGGAAATAGACTTTTACCTACAAATTTGCAAGCATCCTTGCCACTTTGGGGGCCTAACTCTCACAAAGTGTTGGGCTTCAGGATTCCTTAGTATTACGAATGAGGTTTATTACATTGGCTTATTGCTAGGGGGTGAGTAGTCTGCCTGCTAGAGAGGCTACATGTCTCAGCAGTCCCTGTTTGCTGCTGGAGGCCTGAAGGATTCCCGGAGGGCTGCTGGTCTTTATTGGACTGGGTTCTGATATCAGTGGAGGATGCAGCAGCAGCAGCAGTAACGGTGAGCTAGACCCATTTACCAGCACGAATTAGGCAAGCAGCCCTGATTTTTCCTCTTTCTACCTGAGCTGCTGCTGCTGGAAGGTCCCACCTACCCCACTCCAAGGGAAGGTCTTCCTCCTCAGTCAATCCTGCCTAGACATGCTCTCATGGACCTACCCAAAATCATGTATCCTGATTGATTCCAGGTCCAATCAAGTTGATAGTCAAGACTAATTGTCACACTTGGGATGCCAGGGAACTCTAGTGTCCTTGTCATGGGTGCTCAACAGGCCAGGGGCTCTGCTCAGATCATAATGTCCTCCCACCCTGGACCATGAACTGGGATGGAAGAGCATGAAATAGGAATGTAGCTGCACTCGGAGTGGGCCTCGCTTCAACTGTTATTCCCACCAAGACCATTATGTTCAGTTTTCCAGAAGGTATGAGAGTCGTGGTGATTTGCCTACTATTCTAGAAATGGAAGAACCACTTAACCTCTTCTTCTTTTTTTTTTTTTCAGAATTTATTTATTTATTTATTTATTTATTTTGATCTTTTTGAGATAGGGTCTCCCCATAGCCCCAGCTGTCCTGGAACTCCCTATAGTAGACCAGGCTGGCCTTGAACTCCCCAAGATCCGCCTGCCTCTGCCTCTGGAGTGTTGGTATTAAAGGCATGCGCCACCAGTCCTGGCACAGAATTTATTTTTATTTTGTAGTTTTTTGTTTTCTTTTTGAAACAGAATTCCTGAACATAATAGATTTGCTTCTAATGAGTCAAACTTGAGAGGCAGACCACTTTGCATTAAGATAGAAGTTCTCAGCTTTCAAAGACCTTTCAGAGTCATCTTGTGAATTTTGACTGACATTCCATTCCAGTTAAGCATCATCTACATTTTTACAAAAGAGTCAACAAAAGCCCCTAAGACGTTAAGTTACTCACCAGTAAAGGGTTAAGTGACTAGGCTCTAAGGCACAATTGGCCTGGACTCTACCCTTCACTTTAATGCAAGCCTATGCTCTCCAATAAAGCTTCCCTTGCTGAAAGTTGAAGAAGCTGCTTTTGATAGAACATGATTCTTTTTTTTTTCTTTTTTTTTTTTATTGATGCTTTGTGTATTTCATACGGAAGAGGTTATAGCCCAAATTCTGAAGGCTATAACCTCTTCTTAATGGTAAACTAAAACCCCTAGCAAAAGCAAGAGCCTCTCCCAGCAGGAGGGAATGCAGGACAAGGGAATCCAGCTAGCTGAAAGGAGAAAAAAAGGCAGTTAAGGAGCCAGAGAAAAGGGCCAGGTTGTTACGCACTTTCCATAGTTTATAACACCAAAAACTTTCCAGCCAGGGGCTTTCTGCCCTGGCCATTTTACTTCCCTTTTCATCCAAATTGGAAAAATCCATTCTGTCTAGAAATCAGTTTTAATACTGGAAAACACATTTAAAGACCATATGTTTGGAGAAATATTAATTCCTCAAGACATAAGATAAAAGAAGAAACAAAGAAGAGGTCCCTGCTTTGATAAGAGCAGGAAGCCTTGTCTTCAGGGTGGTCATTTTGTAGACTTGTAATAGTTATGACCATTTTGTTAGTTAGCTTTTCTTCTTGCTGTAGAGAACACCTGCCAGAAACAACTTAAGGGAAGAAGAGCTTACTTTGATTCACGGGTTAGAGGAAACAGTCCATCGTAAAGGGGAAGGCGTGACAACAGCAGGACCCATTCCTGTCTGTGGCAGCAGGAGTGTGGAGGTACAGCCTCTTCACCTTTCTGGGATCAGAAGCCCAGTGCAGACCAGAAGCAGGGCCCACACCCTGTGGCCTGTCTCCATCAGCTAGGCCTACAACACATCACTTTCACAGAATTAGAAACAGAGTCATGATGGAGACCACGTGTGCAAGCACGTGAGCCTTGTGGAGCATTTCAGACCCAAAGGATACCAAGGCAAAACCGGAGTCATTCACAAAGCAGGAGAATCACCCAGGTGGACTCACAGGAAACCACTGTTATTGTTATTTCAAGACTTAACTCTTCAGGTGCTTTATTATAGCAATAAACAATCTATATGACCACAGATTACTTTTTTGAGGCATAGTCTCACTATGTAGCCTTGGCTGGCCCTGAACTCATCAAAGAAGCTTCTTTTGATGCTCTGTCATCCAGGCTGGCCTGGAACTTACAGGGATCCACTTGTCTCTGTGTGGGATTAACACTGTGCACCACACCCAGTACATTCCTTTGCATCACATTTAGTTTCAGAACTCAGCATCATTAGACATGTGAAACATGGAATACAAAGAAACTGGGTTTGACTTATTAAGGATAACTCAGTAAGTTAATGCCAGAGTTGGAATTAGAGGGTGACATGGGTACCCCTTCTCAAGAGCTATCTCTTCCTGAACCTGGAGCTCACTGATTAAGCAAAGCTGGCTGGCCATCGAGCCCCAGAAATCCACTTGTCTCCACCCCTCCAGTCCTGGGAATACAGGTGTGTATCCACCATGCTTGGCTTTTTTGGTAAATTATTTACTGACTTTTTGTGTCTTTCATAAACAATGTCTCAATAGATCTTAATCATTACCCTCCTTCCCCACTATCACCCTTCCATAGCCCCCCTTCCACTGGAATGCATACCTTCTGTCCTTTGTGATAAGGCCTATTATGTCAAGTTAGTGTCTCAGATTTTCCCAAATGCAAGTTCATCTACTGAGGTCTAGCTAACCTATCTGGAGTCCTTCACTTTAAGAAGATCATCTCTTCCTCACCCAGCAGTTATCAGGTGTCAATATTTCTTCAGCTAAGTTTGGGGTCTCCTGTTCATTTCCCCAGTTCTATGCTTGGTTTTATCTGCTTGAGTTTGCAAGGGTCTTGTGCATGCCGACAACATTAGTGTAGGTTCATCTGACCAGGGTCCCAAGAGCTTGTACGACTCTATTTCCATGTGGTCATACATCTCCTCCCTGGCTCTTAAAATCTTTCCTCCCCTTCTTCTGCAATGGTCCCTGAGTCCTGGGATGAGATATAAGAGTCCTGTCTAAGGACACACATGCTACAGATTCTTACTCTCTATGCTTTGGACATTTATGACCTTTTGTGTTCCTGACTCCCTGTTGCATGAGAAAACTTCATTGATGAGAACAGAAAGACACATTAGTGTTCTCTTAACCCTTTGTTGTATGTTCCATGAGTCTTAGGTATATAGGCTGCATTATAGATGTGCCATTGAACTTGGGCAATTCACAGACAATGTCAGTGTGTGAGCAGTTGTGGAATTCTGTAATAGTCTCTATCTGATGACAGAGAATCAAAAGAAGCTTCTTTGATGACTGGTGACTGGCATACTTAACTGTAAATATAAGAATCCATATTTAGCACATAGTAAGAAATGACATTTATCTAGAAATGTGACAGCCTTGGGTTTTGTCTAAGATCTGTGACCTCTCCGGCCATGTGTATTTGGCTATGTTCACAGTACCATACATGAGTTTCCTCTCATTGAGTGGGCTTTTAAAAATGTCAGTCCTGCTGGATGTGGTGATGCATGCCTTTAATCCCAGCACCTGGGAGGGTCTCTGTGAGTTCAAGGCCAGCCTGGTCTACATAGTGAGTTCCAGGACAGCTGGGGCTATAGGGAGACCCTGTCTGTAAAAGACCCCCAAATGTGAGTTCTGAGGTTTCAATGACTTCATGCTTGCACAGCAGGCAGTTTGCTGGCTGAGCCATCTTTCCAGCCAAATTTTAGCTTATTTCACAAGCCCAGCAAGTTGTTCTGAACCATCTTTGTTTGAATACTCTTCTTTCCAACAGTTATTTGTGCATGTGTACATGCTTGTGCAGTGTACATGTTTACGCATAAGCACAGTTGAACATGTGCATTGTGGAGGGACAGAGGACAACATCCAGTGTCTTTATTGCGTTCCATTTTATTTAACATATTTTTAAAGATTTATTTGTTATTTTAATTATATGACTGTGAGTTTGTATATATGAGTGTCAGTGCTGGAGGACACTAGAGACTCGAGATTCCCCTAGAGCTGGAGTTATAGACAACTGTGTCTGTGAGTGCTGAGAATCAAAGTCAGGTCTTCTACAAGAGCAGTGTGGCTGTCAACCTCTGAGCCATTTCTCCAGCTCCTCCATCTTATTTTTTATTGATTAATTTTGTTATCTAGCAATTTCATACATTATATAATGCATTCTGATCACTCCCAACTATCTCTCTTATCTCCCTGTTACCACTATTACCCTTCCCCATCCCAACCAGTCCCTTTCCAGAGTCATGACTCTTGGTTTTGTTTTGCGACCCATGTAGTTTCACCAGGGCTATCTGTGCAACTGGAACCATCCACTAGAGCCTGTCTACCTTCGTTTTTGTAATAGAATCTCTTGGTAAGCCCAGAATTCATTGATTCAGTTACATTGGCTGGCCAGGGATCCCCAGGGATCTGCCTGTGCCTTCTTAGTGCTGGGTTTACAAGCATGTGCTTCCATATTGGACTTTTTATTTGGGTGCTGGGGATCCAAACTCAGATCCTCCTGCTTGTATGGAAAGCCTTTTATCTACTGAGACATTTGCCCAGCCCACCACTTTTGATAGGTCCTTCTGACAATCATGTAGGACCCATGGCCCTGTAGCTGCAAGTAGGAATAGAGTCAGGGAGCAGGGAGCAGGCTGACACACATGTAGCCATGTGGCTGCAGGCAGGGGTAGAGTCAGGAGAGAAGGAAGCAAGCCGGCCCAGAAGTCCAGGTGAAAGGCAGTGGTGCTAACCTGGGTGTTGATTATGAAGACACAGGAAAGGGTTGGAGTGTGATGCTGCAGGTGAAATAATGCACAGGACTTGGTTAGGAAGATGCTGAGGTCAAGAAAATGCTCTGAGCCCTGGTTTCTTTACAGGGGAAACTGTGGCCTCATTTCCAAGGCGTAGCAGAATGGAAGCAGAACAAACATGTGGGTACCTGGGTGTACCCTGTTGATTCTGAGATACCTGTGACATGTAGGTGAGAAGCCTTCATTAGGGAGCTGGAGTCCTGAGTTCTAGACTGAGACCAGAGACCTAGGATGGTGTGATGGTGAGCTTGGTCAATTTGACACAATGTAGGAGCAGGAAGAGAGTCTCAATGAGACTGTGTCCATTGGGTTGACCTGTGGGCATGTTTGTGGAGGACTGAGTTAAATTAATTGTTGTGGGAAGACCAGCCCACTGTTGGAAGCACCATTCTCTAGTATCCAGCACTGTAGAAGAATGGAGAAATTGATCTGAACATAAACAAGCAAATACATGACCATGCATCATTTGTCTTTGACTGCTTTTGTCTACAGATGTGATGTCTCCAGCTGTCCCACATTCCTACCTTGACTTCCTCACAGTGATGGCCTGTAACCTGGAGTTGTGTGCTAAAATAAACTCATTCTCCTTGGTTACTTGTCAAGATATTTATGACAGCAACAGAACTGAAACTAGAACAGGTGGCATTTTTCTGTGGGAAAACTCACACTGAGGTAGAAGGTACTAATGGATAGGTACTAAGCAAGAGATGAAATAGGAAGGTCAAGGGCCAAGCTTACTGAGATGCCTGCTGGAGACTATCAAGGAAAGCAGGAGGAAATCAACAGCATACAACCAGAAAGGTATATTTGAAGAAGAAAGTAGGGACTTACTTGGCTTTGTGTCTCAATTGGTAGAGTACTTGCCTGGCATGCATGAGGTCCTGGGTTCAATTCCCAGGATGTGCTGGTCCAAACCTGCAACTCCAGAACTTAGGAACTGGAGGGAGGAGGGTTAGAAGTTCAGGGTCATCTTGCTGTCCCTGGTTACCTTATTACGATCATTGCAGAAAAATCTTGGGGAGACTGTGGGTTCGTTATGGAATGGGAGATGAGGAGATGGAGTCAGTACATGGAACCAAGTTCAAGTTTAATGTTGACATTGGGCAAAGGTCATTTCTCTTTTCTGAATCACAGTTTTCACTTGAGAAATGAAGGGGTTGAGCTGTGGCCTCTAGAGTATCTTCTGTAATGTGAGCAGAGTGGGATTATCCCCATTAGCAGTGTGTCACTGGGAGCAACTTTACATAGCAGCAGCTTCTGCTGGCCCCTCTGACAGGCAAGCCCCATGTAACAGGCCAGCGGGCAGAGACTAGCTCAGACTCTCCAGCACCTCAGAACACTTGCACGGTGATATGATATCTTCCATTTTCCTCATCTAAAGCTTTTTGCTCTATCTCTTTTCTCCCAAATTCACAGATATAAGAGCATAAAAGGGTCAGTAATATTGTAGGTACCTGTCTGTGTGGTAATGGCAGGGGTGTGCTATGTGACTTTCCTTGGGGAGACATGAACAAATAAATGTCTGTTTGTCCCAGATAGGGCACTGATGAAGGAACAAAGACAATTCTACCAGTCTAGCTTAGTGAACCCTTAAAGTCATTGGAATTACAGGAGCTTGAGTAAGGGGTTACTTAATTTTTTAATAGCATATTTACTTGCAGTGTTGTGAACAGCTTGTTGTCCAAAATCAACACTACTTTCAGAGATTCCATGGTGAAAAGTCCTTGCTGTGGCTTGATGCTTGAGTGTCCTTAGAAGACCCATGTGTGAGTCTTGCTCTTCTGCTTGGCACTGGTGGGAGGTGATAGGACCTTTAAGGGGTGAGGCCTATGGGAGGTCTTTAAGTCATTGGAGTGTGTACTCAAGGTGGATTTTGAGACCAGGCCCCCTTCCTCTTTCTCTCTACAGCTTCCTTACCATGAGCGAACAGCTACTGCCCACGGCTGCTTCAACCACAATAAACTGCCTCTCTACAGGCCCAAGCAAACGAAAGAAACGGGACATGAATTGAGTCCTCCAAAACTGTGAACCGAAGTCAACCTTTCCTTTCTATAAGTTGACTATCTTACATATTTTTTTGTCATGATAGAAAACTAACACAATCTTTAAGAGGGGGGTTGGGAAATCAACCAACCAGGCTTATGCTCATCTTCAAGCTTTTGCCTGTGTACCCCATACACACTGACTGCTCTCACTGCCCATTTCCCTCCCATCCCTGTCCAGCTGCACTCTCCTCACACATCTCTCTTGCTTAGATATCTATTCATTTTATTTTGTGACCAGGGACGTCTGGGTGACCATGAGTTTGGAGCAGTCTGTTGGAACCTGGGGGGCTCAGGAGTGGTTACACAACTGAACACAGCGATTCTCCTTCTCCCAGAATGCAACGCACCCCCTTCTTCCATGACTGAATGCTGACAGGACCTGGCTTGTGTTATTATTGTGTGTATGTTTTCTGGAGGGGGCGCTTGCATGCAATGGTGCACTTGTGGAGGTCAGAGGACAACTCTGTTGAGTCAGTTCTCTCCTTCTGCCTTTATGTGGGTTCCAGGCATTGAACTCAGGTAGTCAGGCTTGCATGCCAAGTCCTTTACCCATTGAGAAATCTCACTGGTCTATATTTAGCTTTTGAGAATCAGTTTGGATGTTAGAGTCTATAGGGGAAACCGTTGCTTTCTGACTCAGGGCCTTCATCTCTCTATAGTTCTAGATGGTTCTCTCAATGCTATTGGAATTTCTGTCATAACTCTCACCACACTTAGACAATTTCCACGTACTTTCTAGTCTGTCTTCCTTATTATACTGTTTCTTCTGAGTAGAGACTTACTGTGATATTCTCAATTTCAGAGACCTGTGTGTGGGATCCATCCAGTGCATTTGGATTGGTGAGTGTGTGCATTACCGTTCAGCAGAGAATGAAGAAATTGGGTTTCAGGGTTTTGCAAACAGTACTTGGGAAGTATATTAGTCAGCTTTTGGTGCAGTAAGAAATGTTTCCAATGACTTACAATGATATACATTCATGTTTCATTCAAGTTAATGTGGGTTATGAGTTGACAAGGACTTTGATCCAAGTTGTTTCTCTGCAGAGGCAGAGACAGGCAGATCCCTGGGGCTCACTGTCCAGCCAGCCTATCCAATTGGAAGACATCAGGTGAGAAGTGAGAGGCCCTGTCTCAAAAACACAAGGTGGAGAACAACTGAGGAAGGTACCTGAGGTTGACTTCTGATCTACAAACACACACACATACACACACACACACACACACACATACACACATGCATGCACAAAAATACACATGTATGCACCTTCTCACATATGTACACACACACATGCATGCATGCACACATGCACAAAAATACACATGCATGCACCTTCTCACATGTACATACACACACACACACACACACACACACACACACACAGAAATCTTATTCTATCCTTGAGGCAAAGAGAACATAGGCAAGAGGCAAGCGATCTTACTGTAGTATGCTGTTCAGAATTTGGAAATCTGTCCTCACAGCCTGAAGAATAGGAACTTGAAGAAATTGGAAGAAATATACCAGAGAGGCATACTAAAAACCCAGATAGCATCGAGGACATAGAAAATCCCCAGAATCATCATGAAGCTCTATGGTGGATTGAATGCTGTCTATCCCCAAACCCACATTCACTGAAAACTTCAGAATGTGGTTTTACTTGAAAATAAAGGGTTTTTTTTTTTTTTTTTTGGTGTGGATAGTATTAGTTAAGATGAGGCTGCATTGGGTTGGGTGTGTTCCAAATCCAAGGAGTAGTGTCCTTGTATGAAGATACTTATGGATAGAGTTGTGCAGACACATACCAGGACAATGTGGCTGCACGCCAAGGAGTGCCTGGGGGTGCTGTCAGCTGCCAGAGCTGACAGAAATGAGAGAAAATGCTTATCTAAAACTTTCATGGGAAAGTTCCTGCTCACACGTTGCTATCTGATGTCCATCCCACAGAACTAGTACAGAATAATTTTGTTTTGTTTTTCTAATCCATCTAGTTTGTGATAAATTGTTATGGCAATCCTAGGAAATGGGTAAATTCTCCAAATTTTTAAAACACCTTTTCTTTGTTTCTGTGGCCTTCTTGATCTAATTTTGCCTCATTTTGAATGTGTTTGTTCACATTCAATCCCTCAGTCAGATATTATTCTAGATTTTATTTTTCTAAAACCTCCATTTTACTCTGATACATAAAAATTACTGTGTGTGGGTTGGAGAGATAGTTTAGTTGGTAAAGTGTTTGATGGAAAAAATATGAGAATCTGAATCCCCCCACCCATTTAAAAGCCAGGTGTGGCACAGGCTTGTCACCCCAGCGCTGGGGAGGTGAAAGCTGGAGGCTCCCTGGGTCCAAGCAGCCAGCCTAGCCGACCTGGAGAATTCTAGGGCAGTGAGAGCCCCTGCCTCAAAATAAAGAAAGAAAAAACAGCACCCGAGGAAGGGCACCTCTGGCCTCCATTCTCTCTCTCTCTCTCTCTCTCTCTCTCTCTCTCTCTCTCTCTCTCTCTCTCTCTCTCTCTCACACACACACACACACACACACACACATACACACACACACAGGTGTTTGTGACTTTATGTTTTGCTAATTGAATGCATACCCTAAATTTTCTTGTTTTACCAAAGCAAGTTAAATGACTCCTGCTACCTGCTAACCTGGGATATGAACACAGTTGGAAGATCCTCCTTCTGGAGGAGTGCAGTCTTATGAAATTCATTTTTAAAATGACATCAGGGTCTACCCTGCTCTGGCTGCTGTCTGCTTCTGTTGAAATGACACTTCCCACCTTTGATCTTCATATAACTCTGAGAGACAGTACCAAGGAGAGGCTTTGAAGCATCCCTCAGATGTCTTCACATTTCACATGATGCAAATTTCTTTAGCTTAGTAAAGCTAAGTGGTAGAGATGAAGACACCCAAGGGAATCCTCTGAGCCTCTAGGGAGGGTAGGCTGGTGCTTTGACAGGTCCTGAGGGTCACAGCACTGCCTGGCTTGTTTGCAGCTAAGAAGCTGAAGGTGGCTATTGCCGCCTCTCCTCCTCCTCTTCTTTTTCCCCCTTCTCTTCTCCCTCTTCCTCCTCTCCTTCCTGGAAGTCCTTTATGTTGCTGACCCTCAAAGCAAAAGAAGCCTCTGGTCCACTTTCAAAACTTGAGGAGGGCAACCCTGATATGAACCAGAAGGTAGCCCCTGTGAGCTGTAGGAGAACTCCTGGTGCGCGTGTGTGGAATACTTCCAGATGTTGGAATAATGGACACTGTTCTAAACGCTGAGTTACATTTGTTTTCACCATCGTTGCTTTTGGTTCTGTAATGTTGACTCCCCTCACCGAGCCATTTCCATTTCTCCAGCACCGAGCAACTTACCTCTGAAGGTGTGATCTCCCCACACTTCATTCCCTGGGAAAGGTTTCCTTTTAACAAGCTAAAACAGACATAACTAGGGCACTGTTTCAGGCTGAGATGACAAATGGGAACCTGAAGAATACTGAAAGCCATTCAGAAGTTGGTTTGTTAAAAGACAGCACCGGATAATGCAAGCAAATGCACCAATCAGACTTTTAAAAGAAATCCTGCCATGAAGATAAAAGGACATGAGAGGTAATAAATGTTGACGTGACCTGCCACCTAATGGAATCCTGTCAGGGAGGAAAGATAATATGGTCACTTACAGAGCATCCCGAGCCTCTGTAGGAGTTTGACCTAGAGTTTGCAGAGACACAATCTTTTCGTTTCATCTGGCTCATATTAAAAACAGGAAAAACAAGAACAGCCATCCCCCCACCCCACACCTCCTCTCACGCAGATGGTGGAAAAATCCATGCAATTTTTAACTGTCTGAAATTCTTTAAAGCAATATAAGACAGAAAGAATTATTAAATCACTTTTCCATTTCATATAATGAAAAACTGCACAACTGCAGTGGGGTTGGGAACCATCAATTTGGAGCAAGTGGGAGCTCTGATTGGTCCTGCAGGTAATCCATCACCTGGCAGGCCCGGGGCTCTATCTCCAAAGCCATCTTGCTGGTTGAAAAACTCAGAGAATCATAAAACCAAAGACAAACTGTTCATTAGCATCTGTGTAACTTCAGTTTTGAGGTTTGCTTAGTATATAATTTACACAGATGACATACATCTGGGTAGAGGGTGCTCACTTTCACTCGCTCATGAGTCTCTTCTCTCATTTATTGCTTATTCATTCATCCAAAAAATGTAACAAGTGATTGCTGCTTGCTTTAGGGGCCAAAGTCGATACAACTTCACTGTGGCTTTAAGTTCAGGGTTGAGTAGAACAGAGAGAGATGCACAAGTAAACGAGTGTACTGTATTCTGTAAAGTGTGACATGACAGCTTCAAAGCCTCAGAGGTTACCTGGTGTCTTTGATCATTTCTAGGTTCGTAGGGACAAATCCAGGGTAACTGAGGGTGCTAGGAAGATGGCTCAGTAAAGTGCTCGATAGTCGAGCATGGGGGCCTGAGTTCCATTCTCAGTGCATGGTGGCACGTGCTCATCATCCCAGTACTGAGAATGCAGATAGGAAGTACACAACAGGGTAACTGCAATTTATTTTGCTTCTTCTTCTCATTTAAAATTTGTGAGAGCAATATGGCTTACTTTTGTAATTTTTCCAGTGTATACACTGTGTGTGTGTGTGTGTGTGTGTGTGTGTGTGTGTGTGTGTGAAGGTAGAGACAACCCAGGTGTTAGTCCTTGCCTTCCCTTTGGGACAGGGTCTCATTACTACTGCATACCCCAGGCTAGCTGGCCTAGGAGTCTCTGCAAAATCTCCTGCCTCTGCCTCTAATTTGACCACAGGAGTGCTGGGATTCAGGTGCTTGTGCTCCTGTGCGTTGCTTTATGTGGATGTTGAGGATCCAGCTCAAAGCACCACACTTGTATAGCAAGCACTTTATACCCATCCCAGGCCTGCTTTCTGTTCTGCTTACAGACTTGGTTCCAATACAAAGTAATTTGATGGGTCTCAAAAAATACATATGGCATCCAATTTTCAATACTTGGGTGAATCTGATTAAGACAAGCCACTTGCTACTTGGGAAAGAATCTGACCAGATAGACTTGTCTTTGTGGCTGTGGTTGTGTAGAGTCCTTTGTTAATAGCCTCTAGTAGCAGAAGTCACCACTATTGGGCTGGAGAGTTGGGTCAGCAGTTAAGAGCACTGGCTGCTTTTGTGGAGGACCCAGGTTCAGTTCCCAGCACCCACATGTCAGTTAATAACCATCCATAACTCCAGTTCCAGGGGAATTTTACATCTTCTTCTGACCCCCACAAACATTGCATGACACAGGTTTACTTATACACATGCAGGCAATACACTCGTACATATAAAATAAAAAATAAACAAGTAAAAAAAAGGAAGTGACCACCTACTATCAATCAAGGTCCCAGCCCATGGTGGGCAGCATCATCCCTGGGAAAGTGAGCCCCAGCAGTAGAAGAAAGCTGGTTGACTGTGCGGCTGAAAGCAAGCCAGTAAGCCACACTCCTCCATGGTTTCTGCCTCACTTCCTTCTTGAATTCCAACCATGAACTCCCTCCTTTCCTCCACCAAGTTAGCTTTGGTCAGTGTTTTATCACAGCAACAGAAAGCACACTAAGATACAGACCGAAAGTGAGCAGCGGCATTCTGTGAGTGAGGTGAGAGTAAACGCACATGTGCCCATTCCCTGCCCTTGACTGTGCATGAGCTGTGACTAGCTGCTCAAGTTCCAGCTGCCTTGACTCCTCTGCAGTGACAGAATGAAATCTGGAATCGTGAACTAAACTAAGCCCTTTCTCCCCGAAGCTGCTTCTTGTCAGGGTATCACAGCAACAGAAATGAAACTAACTAGTCCACTATGGAAACCTGGCTTGAAACAGTGGGTAGGCTCGTGAGCTGACAACCAGGGAAATGCAGTGTCGGTTTCTGCCATGTCACCTTGCGTGTGCGTAGGCTGCATCGCCTCTATGTCTGCCAATGGACTTGGAATTCCCCAGGATGGCCATGCTTCTCTTCTGAGCACATGGTCCCTGAAGGAGAACTCTGATTTTTTCATTTCAGAGCTTGAAATTTTATGTTCCCAAAGACCTATGTATTAAGGGCTGGGACTTAAAAGTAGTGCTGTTGGGAACTGTTGGAGCCTTGAAGTGTTGGGGCCTAGGGCTGGGGAGTGGCTTACCATGCAGGTGTGAGATCCCATGTAAAGCCGGCTGCAATAGCACGTGTCTGTAATCCCACATTCCTATAACATGATGGAAAGTGGAGATAGGAGAATCCCAGGAAGATTGGGAGGAGCTACTACAGCATAGGAACAACAAGGGAAACTGTCTCAAGACGGAAGCTGAGGACCAACACCTGAGACTGTCCTCTGATCTTTGCACTCATGCTGTGGCATATGCCCCCCCCACACACACACAGATGAAGAAAAGAGGCAGAGCCCATTGGGAGGTATTCCAGTGGTTGGAGGTGCTCTAGCTGTTGGAGTGTGTTCTGGAAAAGAATTGTGGGACTCTGGTCTCCTCTCTCTCTCTGGCATTGTGGTCACGAGGGGCGTGGTTTTGCTGTGTTTCACCTTCTGTGTTGCATTGCCTCATCGCAGGTCCCAAAGCTACTGGAACCATCAATCGTGGAATAGAACCTCTGAAACCATGAGCTGAAATAAATCTTTGTTTGACTTTGCTTTCTGTTGCTGTGATAAAACACTCTGATGAAAAGTGTTTGGAGAGTAAATGGTTTATTTGGCTTACATGTCCAGGTCACAGCCCATCACTGAGGGACATCAGGACAGGAACCCAAGCAGAGGGCAAGGAGGAACACTGCTCACTGGCTTGCTCTTTCACTTGCTCCTTGTCAACTTCCTAATACAAACCAGGCCGGCGCTCAGGGTACAACACCTACAGTGGTCTGGGCCCTCCCACATCAACTGGCAATCAAGACAGTCGCTTACAGACATGGCCATGTCACCCTCTTCCTGGGTGACTTTCATAAAAACAATAAAAACTAAATCAGGATAAACTTCTTTCATTGTAAGGTGATTGGCTGGGGTTTATCTGTGTAATAATGAAGATCTCATCATGAGACTAGTTGTCCCAGGGCTGAATGGTTAAGATACAGCAAATTCTGGAGTTGCTGATTGGTTAAAGTCAGCAAAAAGTGATGTTAGGAGGTTCAGTTCAGAAGCCCTTAGAAGAATATTTCAGGACAAAGAGAATCCCATTGCGTGGCGTCAGGTGGCATGTGAGTTCAGGGGTGGGGCTGGATGAGAGGACCCCTTGAGGTCTCCTTTCCAAGCTCTCTGACAGGCTGGCTCCACAGTGTGCCTCAAGGTGCTCTGAAGCTTTTAGACTTCTCCCCCAGGAACCATGCTGTAAACTCCAGCCAGAACTTCAGCAGAAAAGCCCTCTCAAGCATTTGCTGTCTAAAGCACTGAAAACTATTTCTGTGTTCCAGGCTGAAGAGTGATGTGCTCCAAACAGACCTCTCTGAAGATGAAAACTCCTACTGTGTGTTTGGGAAAATGAGATTGTGGGCTCTGAGGAGGTGTCAATGTGAATGCCTGAACTGCTGATCCTTGTTGTGAGAGAGAAGATGACAGTGAGATAAACTGTTCAGCATGCAAACCTCAAAGAGTAGCCTGACTGAGCGCAGGGATCCCTTTCATAATTTGAAGGGAGGTAATCATTCCTCCCTCAGGTCAGAAGCCTGAGTTTTTCTAATCATGGAATAGAAAGAAGAAGAAAAGTGAAAAAGATACACTATTGGGAACAGACTCCACAGTATGGACAGGGCTATGTTATTCTCTTTTGTGCAGCTCAAACTAAAATCCCTGACAGAAACAACTTAGGGAGAAAAAAATGTTTTGCTCAAGGTTTTAGAGGGTTTTGATTCACCATAGCAGGGACATGGCAGAGTTCCTCATGGTGACCATATCATGGGGATAAGGAGGCTTTTCATATCAGGGAGGACCAAGGAGAGAGAGAGAGAGAGAGAGAGAGAGAGAGAGAGAGAGAGAGAGAGACTTCAAAGTTGTGGTTACCTGCATAAGATTGGGCCCAGTGACCTTCCATCATGGAGAGGGGAGGGGCTCATGAAGCCACACTCTTTCTTGAATTGCTATGGCCAGTTAATGGTTGCTGGGGAAGGCGGAGACATTTTCTTCTGTGATACAGTCACTGATAAGTTGTTGATGATCCAATAAATAACCCTCACCAATACTCCTATAAGTAACTCTAATTAAAGTCACCAAGCAAAAAGACTTAAAAAGTAGAAGAGGGAATAATTAGGGAGAAAAATGGAATTAGTGGGAGGGGAAAAGAGAGAAGTGGGGAAATATCAAAATACATTACATATGCATGAAAATGTCATAATGAAGCCATTAATATTTATAATTACTAAATGCTAATTAAAAAAGGACAAGTGGATAGCTAATACTCTTTTCAGTGGTGACCTAGCCAGATGTACATGTGTCTTCCGAATGACCTTTCTCTCTCTCTCTCTCCCTCTCTCTCTCTCTCTCTCTCTTCTTGAGACAGGGTCACCCTTTAGCCCTAGCTGGCCTGGAATTCCCTACATAGAACACGCTGGCCTTGATCTCACAGAACTTCACCTGCCTCTCGCTCCTGCATGCTGGAATTAAAGGTATGTGTCACCACATACCTTTGGAATGTCATCCAGCTCTTTGGGCTGACAGGAAGAGAAGCACTCAGGAGACTGTGCCAGCGCCCAACCTAGAGAGGACCATGTCCACAGAAGAACAGAGGAGTCTCATGGAGGGCCATATGGCTACATCATTCATATGCATTAAGGTCTTGGGATGGTGATGGTGTTGTCTTAGAGACAACACTGTCTTCCGGAAGGGACTTAAAGAATAGATATCTCACTGGACTGTTCTCTAGAAAGTTTCTGGGAAAAGCACAGACAATGCTCCTGCCTCTGGAATCAACTCTTCCATTCACAATACCAATTCTTGCTCAATTCCAAGCATTCCATTTGTCCTTTCAACACAAACTTGATAAGCAGTTATTATGTCTAGATGTGTATCAGGCACTGAACATGCAGGGATGACTAGACATTGAGATTGTCCCCCAAGGAACTAAGTTTAGTCAAGAGACAGATGGAGTAGGAAGATGGCACCCCACAAGGTCTGAACTGAAGTACTGGGAAGCCAGGCAGGATGGGGTTGCGGCTGGAGAGGTGGAGCTGGGATGCAGCACAGATTCTCTTGGTTTATGAGAGGGGCTGGGAGAGAGCTGATGGAGGGGCTGGCTACACAGGAGTGTGGGAGACAGTGCCTTGCCCAGAGAACTCAGTGCAAAGGCAAGAAAGGAGGCTGACTGTGAAATTAGTCTGTATTCTGTGTGTGTGTGTGTGTGTGTGTGTGTGTGTATTTGTGTGAGTGCAGATGCTCATGTGTATGCATGAATGTAGAAGCCAATGGTCTTGTCTTTCAATTGCTCTTTATTTTCTGAGACATAGTCTCTCGTGGCTCCTGTCTCAACTGGCTGGCCGGGAAGCCCGAGAAATCCTCCTCCTGTCTGCCTCTTCAGAGCTGGGATTACAGGTGTGTTCTGCTGTGGTTAGGTTTTTACCTGGGTGCTGGGGATCAAACTCAGGTTCTCATGGTTCCACGGCAAGGACTTTACGACTGAGCTATTTCCTCAGCCCCTAAGCCTGTCTTTTTCTGGAACTCCCCATCACCTACAAGTCTCTCTTGGGGATTCCTTGCTTACCATGGGGCTGCCATCTTGGCACATAGAGCTCACAGGAACATAAAGTCAAGAATCAGAGCCGTGATGGGGAAGCTGGCCCTCCATGTAGTGCCTGCTTTAAAGCACAGAGTCGCTTTCTGTGCCCATTGTCCTGGGGTACCCAGGAAGCACTAATCCACATGATCACATGGCAGGCTTCACATCTGCCTGCAGCCAGCTGCTGCCAGGTACTGTGTGTTCCTTTGGCCTCTCCAAGACACAGGTGGGAGAGGGATATTTCCACCTTTGCTTGCAGAGAAAGATAATCACCTCAAGAAGGGGATTTCACAGCTCTTCCAATTGAGTTGCATGTTTGTTCTGGCTTATTTTTTTCTCCACTTCCTAATATAGCATGTATTTGCTATCGAGTAAATATTGATCTTGTTGCAACTCAGTATTCAAGGAGGAAGATGCTGAAAATTTCAGCTCTGCTAATCAACACTACTTTCTGGGATGACGGTGAGTGTGGTGTGGCTGTTGTCCACACCACAGACAAGTCAATCAACACCCTATGATTATAATTACTAGGTTCATTTCAGCCCCTTATAGAGGTTACATCCCAAATGACACTTTTTCAATAGCCGTGAGAACCTAACTTACTACACCTCACAGTTAATGAGCATCAAATGAGAGAGAAGAGAAGAGAGAGAGAGAGAGAGAGAGAGAGAGAGAGAGAAGGCATGCATTTGCCACAGCACTTTTGTGGAGACTCTGGGTCAACTTTGGGTCTGAGACTCATAAGGTTATGAGGATAGGGGATAGGATGAAGGTGGAAAAGGAGGGACTGTGTGGTTCTGGTTACAGTCAGCTAAGGAGTTCTGAACAGTCAGAAGCATGCTGTGTTGGAACAAGACAGACCAGCTTCTAGGGCCTCACCAAGTACAAAGGGTTATTTTACAGCGGTTGAAATACTGACATAAGTATTAAAATAAAAGAAAGTTTTACATAATAATCAAAAATACAAAGGAGTGAAGGAAGAGGGCCTGTGTGAAAAATGGGCAGTTCAGAGAACGGAGTGCCAATGACGGTAACCGGAAATGGCACTGACCCTGCTCCATCCTGGTAGCCAACTCTGGCACAGAAGTAAATTGCACAGGCCTCTACTTGGGTCTTGGATATTTGGCAAATTCAGAAGTTCTTTTCTTTTTTTTTTAATTTTATTTATTTATTTTGTATGGTATGAATGTACTATTGAATGTAGGTTTGTGCACCGTTGTCGTGCAATGCCGTGGAGGTCAGAAAGCGGGCGACGGATTCCCCTGGAAACTGGAGTTCTCTGGAATTGAAATAGACGGTTCTCAGCCACATGTGGTTGCTGGGGGCGAACCCGGTCCTCTGCAAGAGCAGTCGGCGCTCTTAACCGCTAGAAATTCCTTTCTTAAAATTGTTTTTCACTGACTCCAGAGTTCCATACAATGCATTTTGATCATATTCAGACCCCTCCCTACCGCTCCCCCTCTTCATCTCCTCACTACTCCTCCCCCTCTTCACCTCCTCGCTACGCCTCCCCCTCTTCGCCTTCTCCTCACTACCTCTCTCCCTCTTCGCCTTCTCCTCGCTACCCCTCCCCTTCTTCACCTTCTCCTCACTACCCCTCCCCCTCTTCACCTTCTCCTCAGTACCCCTCCCCCTCTTCACTTCCTCGATATCCCTCCCCCATTTGATGTCTTCCATTATATTCTAGCCTTTCCTTTTTAAAGTATTTTTATTTTATGTATGTATTTTTTAATCTGTGTGTTTTGAAAGGCCTATCAATTCTAGTCCATGCTTCATAGATGCTCCTGGGTGGGGGTCTAGGCCCTGAAGGCTGGTCAACCAGGTGTCAACGGAGTAAAGGAAATGGACCCTTCCTTCCTCTCATTCATTAGTTGCCAACAGAGTCTCAGCTAGGCCTGGGGTTTCCTGCCCATCTCCCGATCCATGCTGGGCCCCTGGCTGGCTCAGATTTGCACAGGTCTTGTGTGTGCTGTCCTAAGCACTGTGGGTTCATATGTGGAAGTATCCTGCTGTGTCCCGACAATACAGTGTCCTTGTGCTCATCTAACATCCCTGGCTCTTATGATCTTCCTGTCCCATCTTCTGCAATGATCCTTGAACCTTGGGAGGAGAAGGCACTTATAGGTGCCCCATCTAGGACCAAGCACTCCATAGTCTCTTTTTAGCCATTTCTGAGTCTCTGGGTTAGCCACCATCTGCTGCAAGAAGAACCTTCTTTATTCTGAAGTTCTCAGATTTCTCTCTCATAATATCTATCTGGTATTGATGGCCAGCCTCTGGTTCTTGTCTTCCTGCATGGTGGACAGGCACACTGTGCCTGAAAAGGCATATAGTTCAATGAAATAACAGTGACTTAAATGTACCTTTTGGTGATGAGGGCAGACAGTCATCTTTGAAAAGCACCTCTATTTAAACAAGCCTCCTTCCCACAGAGTTCCTTCCTTCCAGTTATGGTGCACTCCCAGTTCTTCTGGTGCATTGGAGAGCCAGTCTTCTCTGCTGGGACAACCACAAATCCACAGGGGCAGTCATTCCTCCAGTTTTTCTCTCTTGGGCAAATGTGCTGAAGGTGTTCCTCGACATATTCGAAGTCCCTGGGCAACACCAACCCAGACCATCCTACTGGCAGAGGTGGTGGTCCTCCTTTGTCCTGTTGTTTTCTAAATATATTTAATTTATTCTTGATAATTTCATACATGTATATAATATTTCTTGATCATATCCACCCCAACTCCACCTTTAAACTCCCTAGAGCCTCCAACACATCTCTTTTAACTTCGTCTCCTCTTTTTAATATTTTAGTAAATATACAGTTATTGCTGCCTTACGTGAAAGGGTGCGGGGCCATCCGCTGGTGCACAGGCAACATAGTAGTGGCCAGAACCCCAATGCCAAGCAACAATCCCTCCCCCAGCAGCAGTCAACTGTCAATAGCTCCTCAACCGAGCCCAGAGCCTCCAGAGCTCTTTTACCACCCATGCTAGAATGTTGACTGGCTTGACCTGGTGCAGAGCTCATGCAGGCAGTCATAGACCCTGTGAGTTCACAAGTGCAACTGCCAAGCTGTGGCCAGAGGACAGCATTTCACAGCACTCCTCTTCCTCCTCTGATTATTTCTTCCCCCTCTTTCTCAGTGTTCCTTGAGTAGGGGCAGAGGTGATATGGATGTCCCACCGAAGGGCTGGGCACTCATCATTCTCAGCATGTTTCACTGTTTATGATTCTCTGCATTAACCATGGCCCAGGGCAAAAGAAGCTTCTCTGACCAAGGTTGAGAACAGCATAGATTTATAGAGTCAATTATTAGCGCAGTTGTGCTGAGTTGAAAGGCAAAGTCCTCAGATCCCTCTGGATCTAGAAGATTCCATGGGATGCTATGTGGCAGAGGTGAGAGGGGTAGCCTTTGGTTTTTACAGCTTCCATGTTGTTGAAGTTCTGGTATATGAGGAAAGGAGGTTGTGCGTCTTTTCCTGGTGGTTTCCTAGGACCCTTGTACTCCACCATGGCTTTTTCTGGTCCTGAAGCTTCAATGTGTTTGAGGATCATGTCCCTCTGGATTTCCCCTGCTCTGTCCTGGGCATCTTATTCAGCAGGCTGGTGTGCTGTCCACTGGAAAGGGCTTCCAGCTGGGCTCTGAGTCCTAGCTCTTCTGCCTGCTTCTCTGCATAGATCTCATCAGGCTTACTAAGTTCATCCACAGTCTAGTCTCCTGCAGGGATAACAGCTTATTGTAGATTATCTTGACTCTTTCACTGCAGTTCAGTGAGGCTTCTAGTTGTCCATCTTACCTGAAAGTCTCTGGTGTAGGTTTTGAAGGAGTGAGAGCAGCCTGCAAAATTAAATGATGGGGGCTGGAGAGATGGCCTAGTGGTTAAGAGCTCTGACTGCTCTTGCAGAAGACCTGTATTTGATCCCCAGCACCCACATGGTGACTGAGAACTGTCTTTAACTCCAGTTCCAGGGGAATCCGACACCCTCTTCTGACCTCCGCAGCATTGCATGACACAGGTGCACAGACCTATGTGCAGACAGTACATTCATACACTTAAAAATAAATAAATAAAATAAAAAAGAGTAACATTTAAAAAATTAAATGATGGATTTTTTGGTCACGTACTGAAATCCTTATAAGTTAAGATGCCACAAATGTTGAAAATGGTGTTTGTGCAGTACAATAAAGCTCAATATCAACACCAGGATAATCCCTACTATCTACAAGAACACATGGAGACTAAACAACACACTCTTGAATAATGAATGGGTAAAGGAAGAGATAAAGAAATAAAAGCACTCCTGGAACTGAATGACAATGATAATACAACACAACAAAACCTATGGGATACTTTAAAAGCAGTTCTAGCCAGGCGTGGTGGTGCACGCCTTTAATCCTAGCACTCTGGAGGCAGAGGCAGGCGGATCTTTGTGAGTTCAAGGCCAGCGTGGTCTACAGAGTGAGTTCCAGGACAGCTGGGGCTACAGGGAAACCCTGTCTTGAAAAGACCAAAAAAAAAAAA
>VZQC01014082.1:109444-204870 GCA_009823505.1 Rhizomys pruinosus
TATTGCCTTCAGAGTTTGGGGTTTCACATTGAGGTCTTTGATCCATCTGGAGTTGACTTTTGTACAGGGCGAGAGGTAGGGGTTTAATTTCATTCTTCTACAAGTGGTGATCCAGTTTTGCCAACACCACTTGCTGAAGATGCTGTCTTTTCTCCATTGTGTCTTCTTGGTCCCCTTGTCAAATACGAGATGGCTGAAATTGTATGTGCTCAGATTTGGATCTTCGGTTTTGTTCCATTGGTCTTTTTGTACCAGTACCAAGCTGTTTTTATGACTATAGCCCTGTAGTATAGTTTGAAGTCTGATGCCTCATGTGTTTTTATTTCTGGTGGTAGAGAGCATTATCTACTCATGTAATATTGATGAAATCATTTAGATTTATAGATCAATTTAGATGTTGTCTACATTTTTCCACTAAACCATAGCCAGTTATATATCTATGTTTATATACTGCCCTGTATTAAAAAGGCTTTAAAATGTCCTTAACATATAATAGTGCCTTCAAAAGTATGAATAGAGTGGGAAACAGAGGGCAAACCTTAAGGAAATAGTATATTCAGGGTAAAAGTGAATGAGTTAATCGTTGAGGGACTCATATGATAGCAGGAGAGACCCAACTTTCACTAGTTGTCCCTCTGCCCCTCTTACATGCTGTGGCATATGCCCACCCCATCCACAAAATAAATAAATAAAGTGTAATTTCACAAAAGTAAAAACGTACAAAACTGTTTAGCTCAACGGTCAGTTGTAGAGATGTTGCTGTCGGGGGCTGTGGAGGGACTGAGCACGGGGAAGGGGCAGAAGTGTTTCTATTTGTTGCTGAGGGGAAGGGGAGATGCTAATGAGGCAGATATCCTAGAAGGGTCCATAGCCGCTGCTAATTCAGGCAACCACAGCAGAAGAGCAAAGTTCAGGAAAAGGATGCTCCGGGAAGAGAGGGGAAGAAGGTGAAAGCAAGGGACTGGAGTCAGAATGGAGAGCCAGTACGGGGGGCTGGGACTGGGGCTGAGTTGGTAGAGTGCTTGCCAAGGCCCTGGGGTGGAGCCCTAGCACCACAGAAACTGGGCGTGTAATTCCAGCACTTAGGAGTTAGAGGCAGAAGGACCAGAAGTTCAAGGTCATCATCAGCCATATTCTGAGTTTGAGGTCAGCTTGGGCTACGTGAGACTCTTCATCGAAGAAATAAGAAACAAAATGAAATTAAAGAAAGCACGTGAGGGCTGACTTTTCATTTTCAAAGTTTGGGCAGCTGAGTCCTTTTGGGAAAGAAGCTTTGGCGCCGCCGCCTCTTTTGCTGCTGCTGCTGCTGCCGCTGCCGCCGCCTGTGGTCCGAGCAGTCAGCTGCTGCCCACATTACCAGCTTCTCTTAGGGTGTCTGTGTGCTGTTTCATGGTTCTGCTTTCCCTTTACTGTGAATGCTTTCTCTCCCCATCCCAGCCAGCTGGGTGATGCCTGACACACCGGCTGTCACGCATGCCTTTGTGATTAGCCCTCTCCCCCGCTTGGCCACCAGTGCACAAGGACCGGCCATCTATTTTCCTTCTTCATCTCTGGCTTCTTGTGACATTTTGGCCTGTTGCTTTCATTAATGCACTATTCCATATTTTCATTTTCTATTTATTTATTTATTTATTTATTTATTTATTTATTTATTTATTTATTTATTTATTTATTTATTTATATGAATATACTGTCTGCATGCAGGTCTGTGCACCCGTGTCGTGCAAAGCCGCGGAGGTCAGAAGAGGATGTCGGATTCCCCTGGAATTGGAGTTCTCCTGGAATTGGAGTTACAGACGGCTCTCAGCCACCATGTGGGTGCTGGGGATCGAATCCGGGTCCTCTGTAAGAGCAGTCGGCACTAGGCCATCCCTCCAGCCTCTTCATTTTCTTCTCTTTCAGAGGACATCAGAAGAGGAGACACATATATTGTGTGCATGTGTGTGTGTGTGCACATGTGTACACATGTTTATGTGTGTGAAAGTGCATGTACATCCCACATGTGTGGAGCCCTGGAGACTACCTCGGGCCATCCACTTTTTGTTTGAGATAGGGTCTCTCACTGGCCTGGAACTTTGCCAAGTAGCCTCTGGTGGCCGGTCAGCAAATACCAGGGACCCTATCTCTACCTCAGATCTCACCTATGGCTTTTAAAATAATGTGCATCTGTGTGTGTCCCTCTGTGTGTGCTCATGTTTGGGGGTGCCTATAGAGACAGAAGGAGGTGTCAGATCTCATGGTCATAGAATGACGTGCATAGGATCATGAGCCTCTTGCATGGGTGCTGGGAACCAAGTTCTGGTCCTCCACAAGAACGGCAAGTGTTCTTAACTGGAGCCGTCTCTTCAGCTTTTTTTTTTTTTAACGTGTGTTCTGGGGATCAAATTCAAGTCTTTACACTTGTGAGGCAAGTGCTTCATGAACCGAGATATCTTTCTACTCCCAAGATACTTCTTACCCAGCACAGGTGCGACTGTGAGCCTGGTACAAACTGAAGTACTTTTCAATTGCAATGATAAAATATCCCAGCTAATGTAACTTAAGGAAGGAAAGTTTATTTTGGCTTATGGTACTAGATGGGTAGAGTCCACCATTGTGAGGAAGATGTGCTGACAGGCAGGGAAGGCATGATGCCAGGAGCAGGAAGCTGAGGATCACACTCCATCCAGAGAGAGAGAGAGAGAGAGAGAGAGAGAGAGAGAGAGAGAGAGGTGGGGTGAGACTCTTAACCCTCAAAACCCAGCATCAGTTACATGCTTCCCCCAGCAAGGCATCACTGCCTAAGGATTCCATAAACCCTCTAAACAGCAGCACCCACTGGGGACCAAGTGTTCAGCTACATAGGCTCTGGAGGGCATCCCTCATTCAAACCACCAGAGGGACGTTGGAATTTGAGTTAAACAAACATAAGCTCAAGCTTCCACTCCACAGAACACACTGCTGCTTAGCTATTTACCTCGGACAAAGCAGAGTGAAAATGTCAGGTAGATACATTAATAATCAATGATTTCAGGAAATTAACATACTCTAGAATTGTCACCAAAATCCCCCCAAAATAGGAAATCCTCTGTGTGTATGTGTTGCATGCTATATGTGTGTGGTATATGTGTATTTGTACATGCATGTGGAGGTGAGCCCTGCTGTGTATGTGTATGTAGAGGCCAAAGGTAAACTGGTCTCTCTCTGAACCTGATAGTACTTATTTTGGCTAGAAGCGTTGGCCAGTGAGCACCAGGGGTCCACCTGTCTCCCCTCCCACTGCACTGGTATGACAAGCACGTGTGCCCGGCCATATCCAGCTTCCACGTGAGTGCTGGGATCTGAAATCACATACTGGCAGCTGTCTGGCACAAACTTTACCCAATGAGTCATCTTCCTAGTCCTGTTGTCCTTAAAAAAATTAAGCAGTACGAAGCCGGGCGTGGTGGCACACACCTTTAATCCTAGCACTTGGGAGGCAAAAGCAGGTGGATCTTTGTGAGTTCAAGGCCAGCCTGGTCTACAGAGTGAGTTCCAGGATAGCTGGGGCTACAGGGAGACCCTGTCTCGAAAAGAGAAAAAAAATGCAATAAAAAATTAAGCAGTGTGGAGAACCCTTAAAAGACTCAAAATGAACCTACCACCTGACCCAGCCATACCACTTCTGATTATATACCCACACGAATTATCACAGAGACACATGTACAGCCATCTTTGTTACAGCCCTCTTCACAATAGCGAAGAGCTGGAACCAACCCAAGTGCCCCCAAGTGGATAGAGAAAATGTAATACATCTACACAATGGAGTTCTATGCAGCAGTAAAGAAAGATGACATCATAAAATTTGTCGGTAAATGGATGGAGCTAGAAGATATTATGTTAAGTGAAGTAACACAGTCCCCAGAAAACAAAAGATGAATAGTATCCCTAATCTGTGGATGCTAGCACCAAGTACCTAGTTGTAAGGCAAACTGAGCAACATTAATGTTATATTCCTCGTGATCTGAAAACAAATGTGTTCTTATATTATGAATCCCTAGACAGGTTCTAGAACTAACCTACCATTTATTTTCAGACTGTGGATTTTTGGTATAGGATGTTGGGCATGTATACATATTTTAGAGTAACATAAAGTTAAAATGGAAAAGTATGAATCAAGAAATATGATTATGGAAATAACACAGTTTGTTTCCAGAAGATACAATTTTAGTATAGGTGCGATGTATCAGGCTGGTGTAACTTAGCCTTTCTGGGTGCTTAATGACCATACTTAATACCCATACCAATTTGGCTGAGGGATCTAAGGGATAACTTTGTTCCTTGCCCTCAGAGGTCGACTAAGTCCCAGGGGATTATGCATGGGGGCATCTTTTGAAATGTCCTGCAAATGTGGGTCACCAGTCTTCCTATGCAGGGAGGTCTTGGAGATCCATTAATGGGACCTCAGCCAGTGTCTGGTCTATAAAGAGGAAAGTCTGCTCATGCTTCAAAAAGGGAAGCCTAGTCTAGCAAGACCTGATTTGTCCTCAAGTGGATGGAACTGGTAAATGAAAAGCTGAAAGGAGCCAGGGGCTCCCCCCAAAACCCCGAATGACCCCTGAGGACCAGATCCTCAACTGACCTTGAGAAAACAAAAACCTTGGTTAATCTGGGCTAACTGTGTGGCCTTAAGCATCCAAAAGGAAAGTATAACCAGAAATAAATAATCAGTAATGTCTGAAAAATTATACTTCAGATATAGAACTAGAGATCTTAGTAAATAGACAAAAAGAAAAAAGAGAGACAGTGCACTATTGTTTGGCCTGTCTTCAATTCTTACTGGCAAGTGTATTTACTCTGGGTCTGGCACTGCTTTTGCCATTCTTTGAAGACATGAGACACAGCTTTTTATTTATTTTTTATTTTTTTAAAATGTATTTATTTATTTTTATGTGTATGAATGTACTGTCTGCTTGTAGGTTTGTGCACCCGTGTCATGCAATGCCACGGAAGTCAGAAGAGGGCGTTGGATTCCCCTGGAACTGGAGTTCTCCTAGAATTGGAGTTACGGACGGTTCTCATCCGCCATGTGGGTGCTGAGGATCGAACCCGGGTCCTCTGCAAGAGCAGTCAGTGTTCTTAACTGCTAGGCCATCTCTCCAGCCTGAGACATAGCTTTTTTTAAATTAATTTTATTTATTTATGTATGTGTATGAATGTACTGTCTGCATGCAAGTTTGTGCATCTGTGTTGTGCAATGCCGTGGAGGTCAGAAGAGGGTCTTGGATTCCCCTGGAACTGGAGTTCTCCTGGAATTGTAGTTTCAGACGGTTCTCGGCCGCCATGTGGGTGCTGGGGATCGAACCTGGGTCCTCTGTAAGAACGGTCGGCTTTCTTAACCACTAGGCCATCTCTCCAGCCCGAGACATAGCTTTTTTTGTTTGTTTGTTTTTTGGTCTTTTTGAAACAGGGTCTCCCTGTAGCCCTAGCTGTCCTGGAACTCACTCTGTAGACCAGGCTGGCCTTGAACTCACAAAGATCCACCTGCCTCTGCCTCCCAAGTGCTAGGATTAAAGGCGTGCGCCACCACGCCTGGCCAAGACATAGCTTTTTAACCCTCCAATAGGGACTGAAGACTCTTGTCTCTCCAAGAATCCTCCAAACCTTCAATGCCAGATGGGGCCTGCTGAGAAATCTAGCTTGTGGACTGAGCGGCTGCTGGGATTTCAGCCTTTTCAGAGTGTGGACTGCCATTGTTGGACTACCCATGCTGTGTCATGGAGGCCAGTGCATGGGGGATTAGGACAGGACACGTGCTTGTTGGACCTCATTTGAGTGACCATGGGAGGGAGGGACCCCAGTGTGGAGCACAGGGGCAGGATTGATGGGTGTTTGGGCTTGCCAGGGAGGAGCCTTCAATCACTTTCTTAAGGAAAACATGCCATCTTTTGGCAAAAAAAGAATAAAAAAAAAAAACAAAGAAAATCCTCCAACTCAGGTGATATGTGTATGTACATTTGTATATGTTTATGTATGTGTATATATATGCAATAAAGATTATTGAAAAAATGTTTTCTTCCTTCCTGAGCTGGAAGTGAGCTTCCCTGTCCTTACAAGCATTTAGACAGTGGGCGTCTAGGAGCCCAGGGAAAGTATGTTTGGACTTAACATGCCACAGGAGTGGAGGGCTTTTTTTTTTCTTTGCAGTTCTTTATAGAAATACCAATATTGAGAATGTTTTGGTATTAAAAAACTTCAAATGGTAAGTTGGCTAATAACATTTTTATGTGCTAACAATGCCACTTGTAGAACTTACACTGTAACCTAAAATCTAAGTTTTTCAGGGGAAATGGATGTAGTAGAGCTCCTATAAAAGATTCCAGAGCAAACATATGCAGATCTAATCAGAACTGATGGGGACTCTGAATAAAGTCTAAAAGGACACTAAAGTTTAACAGTAACTGATAATTCTTTCCTTTTCCTTTCTTCCTTCCTTCCTTCCATCCTTTCTTTCTTTCTTTCTCTCTCTCTCTCTCTCTCTCTTTCTTTCTTTCTTTCTTTCTTTCTTTCTTTCTTTCTTTCTTTCTTTCTTTCTTTCTTTCTTTCTTTTTCTTTCTATGTAGACCAGGCTGGCCTCCACCCCACAGAGATCCCCCTGCTTCTGCCTCCTGAGTGCTGGGATTGAAGGTGTGTGTGACCATGCCTGGCTTATTTTTGTCATTTTAAAATTATCTCTATATGTGTGTATCTCTATGTGGGTATGTATATGTAGGTGCAGGTGCCTGCTGAGGTCAGAAGAAGATGTCAGATCCCCCCCCCCAAAGCTGGAGTTACAAGTGGTTGTGAGCCATGTGGTGGGTGCTGGGAGCCAAACTGGAGTCCTATGTAAGAGCAGTGTGTACTGTTGACTGCTGAGGCATCATCTAGCCCCATAACTGGCTAATTCTTGTGTCTATTGGCACGTATCTATTAAAATTTCCAACCCATTGACTAAAATCACATGGCTAATAACATTTACCATCACAGTAAATGTTAGTATACCTGTCACCATTCTATAAACATGTGGCTTCCTTTCCCACCCAGCTTTGATATCAGCTATGCTGTTCTGAACATGGCTGTTGATTATGCTCAGTGCCTTGTGCTCAGACTTTAATTATAGAAGATTATGATATGTATTAGCAAAAACGTGTTTCTAGAAGTGGGTCTGTTTGCAGACAGGTCTTGCTTTCAAGTTCAGTAAATACTCAGTTCAGAATGTGGAAAGCCAAGAAATGAATTTTAAAATGACTTTTATTGACCTCAAAAATTGTAAGCTAAAAGCAGTTGAGTTCATTTAAAAAGCAATTTTATTGAGTTAATGGTGAGTATAAAGAATTAAATCAATAAAAGCCCCACTTGCCATTAAGTTCCAAAACAGTGAAAACATTTTATTAACTGTGTTGTTTTAAATTCAACAATATGTGTTCCCCTCTGTAGTTCTGTTTTCTCCCAAACGTTTCTCTCCAACCTTTAGGCCAATTTGCTGATTGTTTTTTTCTTTGGCTCTCTGATGTGGTCTTTAAAAGTTGCAAGTATGGTGCTGAACATGGTAGCAGTGCACACTTAGAACTTCAGCACTGGAGAGACTGAGCAAGGAGGGTTACAAGTTCAAGCCTCACCCAGTCTACAGAGCAATATCTATGTAAAAAGAAGAAAGCAATTACATGTTCGAAGCTTTGTATATGGGTTAGTTACTTTTCAGTTATAAAATACTGTGACTTAAGAAAAAAGGGTTGGAGCTGGTGAAATGGCTCATTCATTAAGAGAATGAGCTGCTCTTGGGGAGGACCCAGGTTTTGTTCCCAGCACCCACATGAGAGAGAGAGAGAGAGAGAGAGAGAAAGGAAGGAAGGGTTTATTTTGGCTTAGAGTTCCAGGGTACAGTCCATCATGGGGGTTGGTTGGAAGGCTTGGTGGTAGAAGCATGAGGCTGGTCACATCTACAGTCAGGAAGCAGAGAGAGATGAACGCTGGTGCTCAGATCAATTTCTTCATTTATACAGTCCAGGACTCCAGCTCAGGGAATGGCGCCCTCTGCCCACTTTTAGAGTGGGTCTTCTCATCTCAGTTAACCTAATCAAGAACATCTCTCACATATGCATCTGGTAGCTTGTTTCCTAGATGATTCCAGATCCTGTCAAGTTGATGATCAGTATTAACCATCACAATATGTAATCTAAGTCATGAGCAAAACTTGTAAGTGGGGCACTTAGCCATGTGGCTCTGTCAGTCTGAAGCAAGCACAGCTCTGGGTGGGACACTTAGCTATGTGGCTCTGTCATGTCTGAAGCAAGGACAGCTCTGCCTGGGACACTTAGCCATGTGGTCCTGTCATGTCTGAAGCAAGGACAGCTCTGGCTGGGACACTTAGCCATGTGGCTCTGTCATGTCTGAAGCAAGGACAGCTCTGGCTGGGACACTTAGCCATGTGGCTCTGTCATGTCTGAAGCAAGGACAGCTCTGGGTGCTTTATGAATTATAGTCCTGGAAATATGACACGGTCTTCCAACCAGTGAGGTAAGCCTCAGTAACACTGACTTCCCTGTGTCCTTTGCAAACCTGATATTAGTACATGAAAGTAAAACCCCTCGATGGTAGACCTAAGGCCAGAACATGAGGTGTGACATGGTGACTAGCACCCATTTCATATGGTACAACTTAATTCAGCAGTCTGGAATTTACTGATTTATTCTTTGGGTCATTCAGCAAGTCAACTCTTCCGCAGGTGCTGAGTAGACAGCAATAAACTGAGATGTAGAGCTAAAGTGCCCCACATTTTAATGACAGAAAGGCATCACTAAAAGGTGTGATGAACCCTCTCTGAAAGACCAGGGGACAAGAGGTCAGAAAGAGCCAGAGATAAGTGAGGACCTCTGTGAAACAATGTCTTCTGGAGGTGACAGCCATTGCACTGGGGAGCTCACAGCAGCTGGGGCTGTCTGCACAGGATCAAACCAGTCAACACTCCAGCATGGAGGCATGCGCAGCACCCAAGACCCCACCCCTAACTAAGAGCAATTGGCAGTTGCTGGCTGCTGGGGGACGGGAGAATTATTTCTCTGGGGATCTGGCCTCTGGTAGATTGCCTGTATCCCAGTGCATGAGCCTATCTCTCTGTGCTCTCAGTGGGTTTAAAAGGAAATAAAAAGGACATGAAGTTGGGGGTGGAGTAGTCTGGGAGAAGATGCAGGGTTGGGGATAATCAAAATACATTGAGCACATGTATGAAATTCTCAAAGAATAGATACATAAAAGTGTCATAAACAGCACCCACATCATTATTTGGGATTTATAAGAGTGAGGGACAGAACTGAAGGAGGCAGCAAAGAGTCACATGGGAAACTGACAGGTTGGGGGACGTGGTTGGAACGAGAATGTCCCCCACAGCTCCAAGTATTCAGATATTTTGTCCCCAGTTGGTGGTGCTGTTTTGGGGGGTCTGAGATGGCCTTGCTGGAGGAAGCATGTCACTGGGGATGGGCTTAGAGAGTTCTTAAGCCTTGCTGGATTTGGAGTCACTCTCTGTCCTGTGCCTGCTTGAAGATGTGAGCGCTCAGCTGCTGCTACTCCAGCCACCTGGGCCTCCCTGCCTCCCGCCATGATGGATACTTGCCCCTTTGGAGCCATAAGCTAAATAAACTTTTCTTTTTATAAGTTCTCTTGGTCATGGTATTTTATCACAGCAATAGGAAAGTAACTAAGACACAGACCTTCATGCACATGCAGGAGTGTGTACACACACACATACACACACACACACACACACAACACACACACACACACACACACACACACCCCACAATGGTTTCTAGTGAGTTCCGAGGCTGGGCAGGGAGCCTGTCTGCTGCAGTGTAGGGCTTCAGCTCCATGCAGTCTGCAGGTCCTCAGCCTGGTCTCTGTGAGCATTGGGAATGTGTTCTGCCCACCTGGTGCCCATCTGCCCTGTGAGAAGTTACCACAGGAGTAATAGTGGGTATGGGCCAACAGGCCTTCCCAGAGCTGGTGGGTGCCCAACTTCCAGCTAAACTTCTCCACTAGGGAATCCCCAGGCCAACACATGGAATGATGTTTCCTGCCTGAAGTTTCTTTGCCCCATTCCTCATGAATGCACATATTTCACAACCCCAGGGGTAGAGTCAGGGACCATGCCATCGTCTCATCTTGGAGAAGGCAAGCAGGAAAAGATACCCACAAAACCGCAGATATCAGGAGGGAAGAGAACTCTGAATGATGGCAACTGTTTCCTGAGACCCTTTGCAGTCAGAAAGCATCTTTCAAGCAGCACTCTGAAAGCAAGTCTCTCAGAGACGGTTTGGGAGGTCTGTCCTGGTTCTCCAGCATCGTATCAGTTTCCGTTTCCCCTGGGTGGCAAATGGGCTGGGAAGGGAAGGCCCCGAGTTGCTGTGAAATGTGATAAAGCTAGTTTGGTTCTGGTGTCCATGCTTTGTGACACCTGCCTGTGTGCTACATAGATGCTGTGATGCAACTGTCTGGGAATTCATATGTGTCCCTGTGTGTATAACGATGCCAACTTACTCCATGGTGGGTGGGCACAGTGGCAGTGGAGCTGTACCGGCTTGTGTTCACCCTCTTTGGCTGTGGAGAATTCTCACACTCACTAAATGACAATGACGGGCTGATAGGAATGACCAGGGCAAAGCGAGGCTGTTGACTTCACTGAAGCACATCGCCTTGTTCTCTAAAACCTGAGTCCCTGGCATCTTCGTCTGTCCTTGCCACCTCCACAGAAATTTCCAGCCAACCTTGCAGCACAGGGAAGAAGAAGAAATTCTCCCCCTAGCACTCTTTTCATAAGCTATAACTGGGATACAGACTGGAAGATACTTCATTCAGTAAAGGGTTTGTCTTGCAAGGATAAGGACTTGATTTTGATCCCCAGGACTCATGTTTAAAGTAGCTAGGATGGGGCTGGAGAGATGGCCTAGCGGTTAAGAGCACCGACCACTCTTACAGAGGACCCGGGTTCGATCCCCAGCACCCATATGGCGGCTGAGAACCATCTGAAACTCCAATTCCAGGAGAACTCCAGTTCCAGGGGATTCCGACACCGTCTTCTGACCTCCATGGCATTGCACGACACGGGTACACAAACCTACATGCAGACAGTACACTCATACACATACAAAAATAAATAAAATTAAAAAAAATTAAAAAAAAAAGTAGCTAGGTATGGTGGTGCATGCTTATAATTCAAACTCTGGGGAGGCAGAGATGGACAGATCCCTTAGGCTTGTTGGCCAGCCAAGCCTAGAGTGCTTGGTGAGTTCCAGGCCAGTGAGAGACCCTGTCTCAGATAAACCAAGATGGATGGCCCCTGAGGAATGACAGTCCAGGTTGTCCTGCACACACACATGCACATACCTACACACTTGCACCTGCACAGAATGAGCCTGCATACACCAACCTGTGCACACACAAAATAACATGAGGCAACAGCTCAAGTGTTCATTATCAGCTGATAGTTGAAGAAGGTGGACCTGACACTGTGGATGAATCTCAGAATTATCATGCTAAACAAAAGAAGATCATACCTGGTGTGGTTTTGTGCAGGTGACATTCTGGAAAAGGAGTAGATCTTGGGAAAAGCACCACCCTCAGGAACTTCTGGGGTCTCCCTGAGGGACACAAGCGAAGAAGCAAGACATGAGCTCCGAGTCTTTGCAGCTTTGCTGTGATCTATTTTGTTTGGTTTCTTCGGACAATGTGTTCCACGCTTGAGAAAAAGTTTGAATATGTTAAATCAGACAAAGAATGAGAGCCAGGGCAAGGAGCCACCCAAATGGCTGGTTCCACAAAACAGCCACTCAAATGTGTGGCTCACTAGTTTCAAGCCCGGTGAGCAGTGGGGTCCAAGGAAGAGGCCTCAGCATTACCGCGCTGACCGGGCTCTGTAAGCCAAGTGCTGTGTTACCTGAAAGCCCCCCTAGGATCTGTTTAGTCTTATCTTTCCCTGAAAGATGTTACATAGCTCTTAAAAAACAAGAGTTCATATTTAAAGAAAAAAACAAACAAAAGAAAGAAAGCCACAGATATAACTCAACTGTTACCTTTTATACATAAGACCAAGTAGCCTAGAGACACGGAGTGAGTGGCCCAGTAGTTAGCTGAGCAGCCAGCTATACGCACAGAACTGGACGCCCTCTGTATCGTTGGGATGCTATTATTTCTTGATCCCTTGAAGGAGGGCAAGGTTCAGCTAGCCGAGACGGTAAAGTTCTTGACCCCTCTTGACTTTGTCTTGGGAAATCTTGGATCTGCTGACTCACCTCACGCCGAAGAAGAAGAAGAATTACTGCGGGATTATTCTGTGCGTGGGGCTGTCTCTGGACCCTCCTGGGAGCTCGCTGTTTTGCTAGCTCAGCTGTTTCTCAGCTTGCCCTGCCCGGTGATGTCAGCTGTGATGTCCCTCACTCCGGAATGCCCCCTCCCGCTGCTCAGCACCTCACCCTCTTTCGGTCTGGCGAGGGATGTCTTCATCTTCTTCCCCCTTTTGCTTTCCCGTTCTACTTTTGACATCCTTGATGCTGATAGTGTTTGTCAGGTCTGTCTTTAACTCTAGGGAAGAGCCGGTGGAGCCATCTGTGGGTTTTGGAGAGCATCCCTGCTTGTAATTATTTTTCCTGGAGTCACCCTTGATGAGGCGAGGGCCCATTGTTGTATCATTACCAGTTGTCGCCTGGGTTTTCTCATCATAGAGTGTGTCTTAGGGAGGGGTGACAATGGCATGAGGGGGTCTCAGAAACACAATAGTTGTTGATTTCTTCACAGACAATTGAATGAAGAAGTTGGTTCCCAGGAGGAGGCTTGGTTTGATCTCTCACACTGTTTGGTTTCAGAGTTCCCCACAGTGGGGCTAAGGCTTTCGTCACTTCCCATCTCCAATGTCAGGGGCTGTCAGAAACTGGGCAAAATGGAAAATGGGTACTTTCTCCACATGGGCAGGAAGTTCTTGTCCCAGAATAATGAGCAAAGATGAAATCATCACAAACCGTTTAAAAGCCTTGGTAATTTGCACTAATTACTTGGAAGGACGGCAAGAATTATTGAAAGAGCTAAATTAAATTACACCCCCCATTCAGAACTGGAAGAGAACTTGGGGGTAACCAGAGAACTAAACAGAGTTGAAAGCCAGTTTTTTAAAATTCTCTCTGTGTGTGAGCGTATGTATGTGTATGTTTGTGAGTGTGTGATAGCACGTTCCTCATGTGAAGGTCAGACGACAGCCTCAGATACAGACCCTAGCCTTCTACCTTGTTTGAGTCAGGCTTTCTTGCTCTCCACTGCTTACCCTAGGTTAGCTGGCCCATGAGCACAACTTTGCCCTTATGTCACTGGGTGACCTCACGTGAGATTTTTTTATGTCAAAGTTTTCTCACAAAATATAGTTTTGAATCAATAATGTTAGGCCATTTATAGCTTATCATTTTTGCAGTCTGTCATTTGGGATGTTTTTTAGGCAGCAACCTGGAACAGGGCAGTGTTCTGTGTCCAGCAGGGGACACAAAGGGTGTACCGGAGTCGGTCCACATCAGTAGTTTTGCTGTGAAGATCTGCCACTGATTCAGTTCGAGCAGAACCAGTCCTGCGTTAGGCTAACAGATCACTGCCAAAAGGAACTGGCTTGATGCGAATAGAATGGTAGCAATTAGAGCACTAATTGTTTAAATGTAAATGATTGCTTATAAAGTGCTTAAAAGGGCCACTTCTGCTAAATAGGTTGAGCAATCCTCTTGCAATTGCATTTATCCGTTTAAGTCATTTAGAAAAAAAAAGGCTAGAGCTTTTTTCATAAACCCCTATTATAACTATTTATGATTTATGCTCTGCCTCCTCCAGAAAAGGATTGGAGGGAACTGAAAGCAGAAAACACACACAAGCCGTGACAATTAAAATTTGAATAAAGGAAAATAAAAAGACAGCAGAAAGCAATTATAAAGGGGAGATAGGCTTTCCAAAAACCCTGTGATGTGTTCGTGTATTTGTTTCTGGGCCCCAAGTCAACTGAGCTTCATTTGATATCTAAAACCAAAGGTGGCCAGGAGGACTACAGAGGGCAGGGCTCCCTGCATGTCATCAAGCTTGTCCTATGCCCACAGTCTCATGTAAAGCTAGGATTCTTTCCTTTAAGGACCAGGGTTCTAAAAGATGAACTACAGCAAATTCTTAGGATATTATGTATCTTCCTTTCATTTCTGTTGCTGTGATAAAATATCCCCCCCCCAAAAAAGCAACTTTGGGGAGAAAAGAGGTTTCTTTCAATTTGCAGTTATAGGTTAGAGTCCTTCACTATGGGGAAGTCAAGGTAGGAACTTCCAATAGCTTCACACTGCATCCATAGTCAAGGCAGAGAGAAATGACTGCACGCATGCTCACTTTCACACTTGCTTACGCTCAGCTCAGTTTCCCCACTCTTAGATAGCTCACCACCCTCCGCCTAGGGAATGGTGCTTCCCATAGTGGGCACGTCAATGTACTTAGTTAGGGCCATGTTCCATATATAGAAAATTCCTCATTGAGACTCATTTCCTGCATTATTCTAGGTTATGTCAAATTGTCAATTAGAATTAACCAGCACACTATAGCAGTACTATAGCAGTACTATACACTGTCAGTAGTCTCCCAATTATTTTGATTGTGTAAATATAAGAAAATACCTTGGACTGAAGCCCTCTAATATGTGTCTATTCATTTACATATAAAATGTCTATATGAACCATGGTGATGAGATGCCATCTGGATCATGAAAAGCATGACAAAAGAGAAATGTTCAACACAAAAATAAATATGAATAGTTCAGACATTTTCCTCTCATTCCAATGCTGTGGCTTTGTTTGGTTGAAAGGTTTATTGTTTAAATGTTGACAGGTGGGATTGGAGATATGGCTCAGAGGTTAAGAGTGCTTGCTGCTCTTGCAGAGGAACAAAGTTCCATTCCCAGCACTCTTGTCAGGTGGTTCACAAGTGCCTGCAACTCCAGCTCTAGGGGTCCCCTTTTCCCCAGGGGCACCAGCACCCATGTACATGTATTCATATAGACACATGTACACATAAATAAAAATAAATTTGTACATGCTATTAGGTTAATAAATTGATAGAGGCTTACATAGTGCTTAAAAATATAAATAGGTAAAAATTACTTTGCTCTTATATTCAGTTACATGTGTTTTTAAGCATGGTTTTGGAGAAAATGAGGAATCATATATAATCTCTACTCTGCTTCCCCTAATGTTAACACCTATAAAATGTCTTCTTTCTCTTCATAGGTTGTTAGTACCCTGAGCACCCTGGGATATCTGTATTCAGCCCCTCTTTGGGGACCATTAAAGATCATTAAAGGAGCTGGAAAACATGGATCAATGGGTAAAGTGCCTGCTGTGGGAGCCTGAGGACCCAAGTTCAGAGCCTCAGCATCCATGTAAAAAGCTGGGCACAGTGATGTGCATCTGTAACCCCAGCACTGGGAGGTTGGGGTGAGGGATGGAGACAGGTAGATCCCTGGAGCCTGATGGCTCCAGGTTCAGTGAAAGACCGTATTTAAAACATGACATAGAGGGTGATAGGGGAAGACATGTGACATTGACCTCTGGCCTCCACATTCACGTGCATCTATATGTACATGAACACACATAATTGAAATGTACACACACACACGCACATATGCTACATACATACAAGACCATTAACTTATTTTCTATCTTTTACATAACCATTGGTTTTTGTAACATACAAACATGACCTTACATGGCAAAAGGGACTTTGGAGACATGACAAAGTTAGGAGCATAGATGGAGAGATGACCTGGGATTCAGGAAAAAACAAAACCCATGTGTCACTAACATGAGGGTGGTATCATGGGATGAGTCTCCCACAGGGACCCATTGACATTGACACCCTTAGTGATCTCTCCACCTCCTCAGACTGAGCACTGAGTTCTGAGCTGCACTTCCAGAGCTAAGGACAAAGCCCAGGGTAGAAAAGGCTCTTTCTACTTACTAGCTGTCTCACCAAGAAAATCTCTCCAAATGCCTTAGAATGTAGAGAAAGACTATAAGTAATGTCATTCCTATGAAATGTAAACCAAAAAGTATGTGTTGGGGGGATAACAGTCACAAAAGGGGACTAAAACCAACTGAAATCTTGCCCCCCCCCCAGGATTGCACATTGGTTGGCCTTATAATCTCAGTTTACTCCAGTGATGGGTTAGAGTTCTTTATAAATGGATGCTCCAAGCAGGTGCCTGTCCATTAACAAGTGACTAACTTGTATACATTTTTTTCCATCAGAGCTAGGCTCCCATGAAAAGGGCTTTGGGGTCCGTACTGCCCCCAACACCTCTGAACTCAGCACAGAATTTCCACCTGCACTGGCTCTACTGTAATTGCACCGTCTCCCGTAACACCTATGCAGTCTTGATTGTTTAGTAAGAAAGACTGTTCTGTCTGAATTGGTTTCATGTGTGCAGGGTTTGTTACGTGAACTAAATGATGAGCTCCTTGAGTTTAGGCTAGTCTCAGCATTGGGTTGCATCATATTATAATCTTGTGATATCAATTAATAATATTCTGGTGTTCTTAGCTGTCATGCAGCTGTAGCCCAGGGAACGTGCCACAGTTACTCATCACTAGTTGATCATTTAACAAGTCGTCACTCATTGATCATTTAACAATTTTTGCTTTCTTTGAGACATGGTCTCATGAAGCCCAACCTGACCTCAAATTTTCTATGAAGCAGAGGATGACCTAGAACTTCTGATGCTCCTTCCTTCTCCTCCCCTGAATGCTGAGATTATAGGTATGTGCCACCATACCCAGTTTAAGGAATGCCTTGTGCATACCAGGCAAGCACTCTGCCTACTGGGCTCCATTCTCAGACTGTTTAACAACTTCCAACAGAGACCCATGGGCCAAATACTAACTACAAGAAACTTCCCGTTTGTGTGTTCTGTGTGTGTGCATCCTATTTGTTCAGGTGCATGTACACGTGTGTATATATGCCTGTAGAGGACAAAAGTCAATCTTTTTTTTTTTTTGGTCTTTTCGAGACAGGTCTCCCTGTAGCCCCAACTGTCCTGGAATTCGCTCTGTAGACCAGGCTGGCCTTGAACTCACAAAGATCCGCCTGCCTCTGCCTCCCAAGTGCTAGGATTAAAGGCGTGCTCCACCATGCGTGACAAAGTCAATCTTTGATGCTATGCATGAGGTGTTATTCATCTTGGTTTTTGAAACATTGCCTCTCACTGAGACCAGTGAGAGCTGGACAGCTTCAGTTGTCAAGTTGACACACCTGGGTAGAGGGAACCTCGTTTGAGGAATTTCCTCCATTGGACTGGCCTGTGGCTGTGTCAGGGGAGCATCTTCTTGATTGCTGAGTGATACAGGAGGACCCAGCCAACTGTGGGTAGTGCAGGTGGTCCTGGAAAGCAGGCTGAGTGTGGGCCAGGGGAACAAGCCAGTAAGCAACACTCCTCCATGGTCTGTGCTCCAGGTTCCTACCCTGAGTTCCTGCCTTGGCTTCCCTTGATTAAGGACTGTGCTGTAAGCCAAATAAACCCTTTCTTCTCCAAGTTGGTTTTGGTCAGTGTTTTCATCCCAGCAATAGAAAGCTAACTAAGACATGAGTTCACCAGTTGGGCTAGTGCTGGCAAGTGCTTTACTAGCTGAATCATTCCCCCAGCCCTGCCTTGGATGGTGGATTAGCTAATCCCCAGGCTTGGTTTCCTTCCATTAGAACACTTCAGTCACTTGAGCTGAAACGGAACATGTGGTTTGCAATTACTTACTCTTAGGTCATGAAATGATAGTTTAGTACCGCATGGGCACAGAAGACCTTCTCCATTTCATCCCCCAGAACTTTTGGAAGCCCGTGTCTCACAACAGTAACTTGTCTTACATTCACAGAGCTGCCCACATTCCCTATGGCATGGGCTCAGTAGAACCAGAGACTCAGAAGCTGGCAGAGTAACTTGGCACAACAGTCCTACCTTCCTGGAACCAGCTGTGATTGGCCTTGGGGCAAGAGTGAAAGCAAGGCCAGAAACGCGAGACACTTCTGTATGTGTCCTAGAGAGGCTGTGTGCCTGTCTTCTTCACATTGTGGGATGTGTAAGCAAATCCTTCTTTAAGAGGTCTGGCACTCTACTTGTGTTCTTTTTATGCATCTGGGTCAAACCAGGTGTTCTAGTTTCATTTCTGTTATAAAATATCCTGACTGACAAAAAGCAACTTAAAGGATAAAGGATTTATTCAGCTTACAACCCCAGGTTATAGAATCATTGCTGGGAAGTCAAGGCAGGAATTCCAGGCAGCTGGTCAAGAGCAGAGAGAGAATGAATGCATGTGTGCTTCCTGCTCAGCTCAACTTCTTGTCACAAATACAGGGAACAATACCGCCCACAGTGGCCTGGGTCCTCCCACATCAATTAAAGCAATCAAGACAATCCCCCACAGACATGCGCACAGGCCAACCTGATCTAAACAATCCTCCCTGAGTGAGACACTTTATCCAGGTGATTCTAGATTGTGTCAGGTTGATATTAAGACTTAAGATATGACACCTGCCTGGTGCCAGTGTTGACCTAGCCACCAGCATGCCCCTCTGACTTCTTCCTGTAATGTTCCAGTTCAGTTCTCCTGCTTTCTCCTTCCCCTCCCTCAGCCGCCTCCTTCCCTCCATCTCCTCCTCCCTCTTCTCTCACTCCACTTTCCTCTGTATCATCATTGTCACTTTCCTTTTCAAACTGACTCTTCTGCTTCCCTCAGATCCTTGAAAGTTGTCTCTGTTGCATTGGGTTCAAGATCTCAATATCCTGACACACTCTGCAGTCCCTTTTGCCATGTAAGGTAACAGGCTGACAGGATGCAGAAATGCAGATAATGCTGTCCACACAGCTTTCAAGGCTCACCTCCCATGCACTCTTGCCTGAAAACCTGCTCAGTTTCTGGACATCACATCTGAAGAATGCCCTCCCCTCAGAGGCTCCCTTTCCCCCATGGAGGAGGCTCTCCTGTGTCTCCTCAGTGTAACTGCATAGACTCAGTTGAAGAAGTGAACATAAGCAGGAAATGCTCAGGAACGTCAGGCATACCAACAGCAATCATATGTATTTTCTCTCACAAGCTAAGGTCTCAGCAATGGGACAGGAGATAGTGGCCATTCTAGGCTCACACTGCATCTGGCCTCTTGCTGACAGGGATCATGGCTTAGAGCTTTTTCTGGGAAGGGGTTGGAGAACAATGCTGGTGAGAGTATACAGTTGTCTTCACAATCACACAGCTTCATTTTCTCGGCACTAACTTGCCTTTATCCATTCAATTCAGTGCTGCTTGGACCAAGAGCTGCAACTGCGCACAGCTGAAACAGGGATAACCCCTAAGCAAGAAGCGGGACCTGTGACGACTAATCTTGGCTGTCAACCCAACATGGAAACCATGGAAACGAATCTCTGGACATGTCTGTGAAGAATTTTCTAGATTAGGTTAATAAAGGTGGAACGATGCAACCTAAATGTGGGCAGCACCCACATGGACTGGGTCCTGGGATGAACAAAAAGGAGAAAGCAAGCTGAGCACCAGCATTTACATCTCTGCTTCCTGATTGTGGATGCACTGCGACCACCACACACACATATACATTTAAAAAGGAAAAACTGAGACTATAATGCTGTGGGAGACATTTTGTTTATACGAACCAATGATGAACTAGACTAAATTGTTCAAGAGTGGCTCTTCCCTTATGAATTACTTACGTTTTATAGTGATAGCTGCAAGAAAGGAATTGTTGATGAGTCCCACTACTCAATTAGGAATTCTTGTGCTCATCCTGATGTTAAAGACCCAGATACTGGGAAGGCTTCTCCAAGATACAGTCTTGATGGAAAGTGACTGGCTTGAGAAAGAACTGGATTTAGGTAATCATCAGCAAATTCCCATGCTAAATAGTTTGTCATAAAGTCCAAATAAAAACAGAAAAAATAATTAAATTAGGAAGAAATAAGAAAACATATGTCTATAAAGAGGAAAGTCTGTTCATGCTTCAAAAAGGGAAGCCTGGTCTAACAAGACCTGACTTTGTCCTCAAGTGGATGGAACTGGTAAATGAAAAGCCAAAAGGGGCCAGGGCCCCCCCCCCAAAAAAAAAAAAACAACAACCTGAAGACCAGATCCTCAACTGACCTTGAGAAAACAAAAACCTTGGTTAATCTGGGCTAACTGTGTGGCCTTAAGCATCCAAAAGGAAAGTATAACCAGAAGTAAATAATTAGTAAGGCCTGAGAATTTGTACTTCAGGTATAAACTTGAGATCTTCGTAAAAAGACAAAAAAAAAAAAAAAAAAAAGAGCACAGTTGTTTTGCCTGTCTTACTGGCAAGTGCAGCTACCCTGAGGCTGCCACTGCTTTTGCCATCCTTCAAAGACATGAGACACAGCTTTTCAACCTTCCTATATGGACTGAAGACTTATGTCTCTCTAAGAATCCTTTAAACCTTTAGTGCCAGATGGGGACTGCTGAGACATCCAGCTTGTGGACTGAGCTACTACTGGGGTTTCAGCCTCTTCAGAGTATTGATTGCTATTGTTGGACTACCCAGGCTGTATCATGGAGACCAGTACAGGAAGATCAAGACAGGATTTGATGCTTACTGGACCTCATTTGGTGACCATGGGAAGGGAAAACTCCAGTGTGGAACACAAGGGCAGGACTGATGGTTGTTTGGGCTTGCCAAGAAGGAGACTTCAAACATGACATTTTTCAGCCTAATAAAAAAACCATAAGCTAAGGATGCTAAAAGATATATGTAACATGCATATATGCATATTTTGAAGTGATACAAATTGGAAGGAACAACAACAACAGATTGTGTCAAGGAACTGACCGAAACAGTGAACTTCTGCTTGAAACAGTAAACTTCTGCATTGAAATTTTAAAAGAGACTGAGAAAAAGATGCAAAATATGTTTGGCAGAATTCATGAGCTCTGGTGGGGTGAGGGAGGAAGGAAGGGGGATTGGGTCTAGATTTGATTGGAAATTTTGTATGAAATGCACAAAGCTTCAATAAAAATTGGCTTTGGAAAAAAAAGAAAAGATATGTAGTAATAGCTTTATGAAGTAAATTATTTCTTTAAATCTTATGTATGTATACATATGTGTGTACATGTATGTTTGTGTTTGTGTGTGTGTGTGTGTGTGTGTGCGTGTGTGTGTTTTGGGCCATAGGACAACCTAAGAGAGTAAATCTTACTTTTTTTCTTTATTTACAAAACTTATTTTACGGTGTGCAAGTGTGAGGTGGGGTATCCCATGCATGTGCACATGTGAGGTTAGAGGGCAACTTCGTAGAGGCTCCTTTCACCTTTCCATGGGTTCCAGGGCTCAAGCACACGTCTCTAGGCTTGTGCAGCGAGTGCCTTTGCCCACTGAGCCATCTCACTGGCTTCCTGGTGAACTGTTAAAACATTTTGCATATAAAACAGGAAACTTTGCCAGCTCAGATGCTCACAGATAGCACTAAATGTGTCCTGGTAGTGGGAATGGTAGCAAGGACATGCATGTAGTGCTCAGGCACTGTGTGCTCAGTCACTGTGTCACCCGGCAGCAGATTCCTTCACTCCACAGTGCAATGGCTGGGCTGGGGCACATTACTCTACTTTCTTTCATGGCAGAGAACAGGAAGAGAGAAAGTGTGAATAACTAGCCCGAGGGCCACCATCAGAGCTGGCAGTCACTCAGCCCTCTTCTTCCCTACACTGTCCTGTCTCCCTTGTTGTGTTGTAGTCTGAGTAGTCAGAGTTAACTAGAGCAGAGAGAGGCACCCATGTGTCAAGAGCTGTTCAATCTATCTGCATTAAACTCAGGAAGTAAACACGGACTGACCGTTTGAGTTGAAGAGCCGGGCCCTGTCCTCAAGGGTAAGGGTCAAGTCTTTCAGAATTTATTCAACACTAGGTTCTTGACATTAGGGATTTGGTTTAACCTTTCTAATCCCAGGAAGGATTATTAGCTCTGCTTTACAGATGATGTAAAGTGAAACTCATGTTGCAAATCTCTACTTAAAACTAAAGGTCTGTTACAAGCTGAAACTCATGTCTTCAAGTTTATACATTGAAATTCTTACCCTGCAGGGGCTTGGGAGATGGCTCCGTCTATAAAGTGCTGGTCTTGAAAGCATGAGGACCTGAGTTCTATCCCCAAAATTCAAGTAAAATAAGCCAAGTACTGTGACGTTCACTTGTTATCATGGCACTAGGAGGTGGAGATAGGCACATCTCTTGGGCTCTCTGGTCAGCCAGTGTAGCCTACTTGGTGAGCGTCAAACCAGTGCTAGACTCTGACTCAATTAATGAAGGTTGACAGTGCCTGAGGGATGACAACTAAGGTCATCCTTCAGCTTCTACATGCACACATGTGTACCTGCATACAATGAACATACACATACACACAAAAAAATAATTAAATAAAAATAAAATCCTTAACTCCAGTACCTGTAAATGTGACTGTATTTGAGAAAAGGTATTTAAGAAAGCTAGCCATAGGCAGCCACGCTAACATGGGAATGAGCAAGGAAAGGCTCCCAGCCTGTTAAACAACAGATCACGGCAGAACACGGTTACACGCGTGGGTTCTGATCTAATAAGGATGGTGGCCTTGTGGAAGAAGAGATGGATGGACATGGACACACTCATAGGGATGACCAGATGACTGTGGGGGGCAGCCAAGCACAAGGCAGGGAGACAAGCTTCAGAATGGAGCCAACTTTCTAGTGCTTTGATCTTGGGCTTCCAGAACCAGGAGAAAATGAATCTCTGATTTTATGCACTGTATTTGGGCAAGGTATGTGGTAGCTCAGCCAACTGATCCAATGCATGCTGGGAATTCGAAGCCAAGTATGAGTAATTCTAATTTTTTCTATTTTCATGTATATGGTGTGCATGTGTGCGCATGCACATGTGTACACATGCACATACACCCATGTATATAGAGACCCATGGTTAAGGTAGGGGATCATTCTTATCACTCTTCCAACTTACTGAGACAGGTTCTCTCAGTCAAACACAGAGCTTGCTGATATGGTTGGTCTCACTTGCCTGTGTGTTGGAGCGGGGAAGAGAGATCATCTGTCCTCTTCCAAGGCTGGAATAATAGGTGAGCTACCACACCCACCCAGCTCTGCCATGGATCCAGGGATCAGAACTCAGCTCCTCACGTCTACAGGCAAGTGCTTTGACCACGACCCATCTCTCTTCAAGAGCCCTGTTTGGCCCTTCCTCCGCCATGGGAAGGTTCAGCATAAAGGTGAGAGGCAGGCAAAGGTGTGGCTGGTGTGTGGATGATGGTTCAGTAGGATGGAATGGGGTTCTGGGTGAGGTGAGGGACAGTGACAACCCCTGGCTGGTAAACATGGGGCTGGAGGAACATTCAGGACAGACGCATCTGGGCAGAGGAGAGGGGGCAGGGCATTCCAGGTCCTGGCACAGCTGGTTTTGCTGAATCCCAGAGCCAAAACCCTTGCCTGTTTGGCAGGACATTTGGCCAGCTAAACTCACATGTGAGCGCAGCACTGAGGAATGTTGGCTCCAACCAAGCAAGAGATGGTATGTTAGTCAGGGGTCTTTTTAATCTATAATTTCTTCCCCTTTTCCCATAAGATGACTAAGACTAAGGAATTCAGCACTTATCAGAGCTAAGACCTGAAGCCACCAGCAGAGAAAGGACCCAGCCCAGCCTGAGCTCAGCCCCGGGAAAGACAGCCAGTAGCAGACTAGCCGCATGCCTGAACCCTGAACTGAGGATGGCTGAGAGGAGGGGTTGGCCAGCCTGGCAGGCAATGGATCAAATACAGTAAGTTCTTTGAGGCTAATCAGATCCCTTGTCACCCCAGCCCACACTAAGTCAAATAGTAAAAGCAGATGTGTTTGCAAACTGGTGACAAATCAGAAGTCTTCTTGGGTAGTGGGTGTGGGGGATGTCAGGGATAGTGAAGGGAAGAAGGCTTTGCATGAGATCCACATATTACTGCACCCCAAACCTCTCCTAACCCCTCCAACAATAGGAAAAGAAGGAATCAATAGTCTGGAGAAAGGAAGATCTATGGTAACATGGAAGAAACTCAGACAGTACAGGGGGACAAAGAGTTGTTTCCTAGCCCTGAGATTTATTTCACCCTATTGTCTGACCCATTTCATTCAAATTCCAAGCTGACAGAGCCAGTTGCAATAGCTCAAGGTGGTGGGAGGGGGTAGGCTCCACCACGTCTTGGGAAATTCAGTATTTCCATGCTTCCTCTAGAGCCTTTGGCCTTCCATTCTTTGGCTTCAGAAATGACCTTCAGCTTCCAGCATATTCTCAGGGAGGGTGCCCACCGGGCTCTCTCAGCTACAGGCAGAGCAGCCCATGGCATGTCTGTCTCAGCTGGGACCCTGCAAGAAGGAGTTGGCACACGTGTTCACCCAAGACCTGATGAGGGGAAGAGTCTAAGGCTCCAGAAAGGGCTGGAATGGGAGTCAGGTGGTTTAAAGCCAGGCTCTGAGAACTGGGATCCTTTCTGCTCTGTCTCCTGAACTCTTGTGTTGAGTGTTCTGTGTTCTTTCTCGTGTTTCACACAGAGCTGCTCATCCATTAATTTTTTCTGCCCATATACTTTGTGGTGGATACAAGAGGGTAGAGAGCCCCTCAGAGTTCCTGCTCGCCTAAGCTCATGGGGGCAGCCACACACACACACACACACACACACACACACACACACACACACACCAGTGAATGGATATGCTGTGTGGTTGTATCCAGGAAACAATACAGTGGTAGCTCTGGAGTGTGAGCAGATTCAGCCCACAGCTAGGCCAGGCCTGAGAACTGTCTTGCTGTCAATGGAGAACAGCTGGAAGAGGAAATTCATAGACTCCTACTGGGTAGAAGGGAACTTGATGAACAACCTCTCTTGAAAGAGAAGGAAGAACATGCATTTAATAATCATGCTGCTGTTGTGGAGAACTCTGTTGTGACTGTGCTTCATTTCAACAACCCGGGAGTAGTATTTTACCGTAGATGCTGCCGTGACCACCATGCAGCGGAGCAGTGGTGCTATTTTAAGGTCCAGCATCCTTAGTCCTCCCTCATTCCCATCCACTGGTCCTTCCCTCATCTTCTTCCTTCCTTCCTTCCTTCCTTCCTTCCTTCCTTCCTTCCTTCCTTCCTTCCTTCCTTCCTTCCTCTCTCTTTCACAAAGTAGGCCAGGCCTAAGAGACCCAGGAACCCTGTCTCCACCTCCCCGGCACTGTGACTACAAATGTGTGCTCCCACAATGTGGCTTTTTTAGACGCAGGTTCTGTGGATTAAACTCAAGTCCTCACATGCACTTTACCCACTGAGCCATCTCCCAGCCCCCCACATGCTTTCCTTGCTCTGGAGGCCTAGAATTCCTGTCACCTGGCAATCTTCCCTCGTATGGCTCTAAAACGTACAGATCTGAGTTTCGACAATTCAGCTAAACAACATCAGCCCCCATAACATGGTTCAAACTTTAGTTATCAGGTGTGTAAACTGGGAATGGTTGACAAAATACAAATTTTGTTGTTAGTTCTTGACCCAATGCATCACTGTAAAAATTCAGCTAGGAGGAGAAATTTGTGTTTTTTCTTTCTAGTTTTCATTCTTTAGCTCACAGCAAAGCAGATAGCTGTGTTGCCTCTTTGACTCCTAGTGGCAAACAAGTATCGTTTTGTGGAAATAGCTAAGTGATGGTTACTGTTGTTTACCTGACAGAATCTAGAATGACCTGAGAGACAGCCTCTGGGCACACCTGGGAGAATCATCTTGGTTTGTGCTGATTGGCTTGGGAAGATCTACCCACATTGGGGGGGGGGCGCCATTTTCTGGTTGGGATCCTGGACTGTAAAAATGGAGAAAAAGAGCTGAGCAGCAGTATGAATTCATCTCACTATACTTCCTGATTGTGGATGTGATTTGATTAGCTCCTTCAAGCCTCTGATGCCTTGATTTACCCACCATGATGGCCTATGGCCTTCAGTTGCCTTTGTCAGTATTTTATCACAGCAACAGGAAGCAAAGGAAGGCAATGAGTGGAAGAAGAAATTGGGTAACAAAGATGGAAGTGTAGCCTGACCTGAAAAAAGACAATAGTGGAAGTGGAAGTTCAATTCAGTATAATAGGTGGCAGGAGGAAGTGCCGTGCCAAGGAAGGCTGGCACCACGGCTTTATGACAGATCTAGACACAGCCTGGAGAACTTGAAGATGAGCTTATTACAAGTGTCACACCAACAATGAAGATGCCCAGAGCCCAGGAACTCTCCAAGGTGGGAAAGCACAGAGATGCTCCCTCTGTGTCAGATGACATAACTAGAAGGCAAGTGAGCTTGACAGAAACCAAACACTTTCCTTTACAATGCTTCAAACATTTTAAACCATTGTGCAGTGTACTAAATAGATATGAGTGTCCTGATTTTTTGATGGATTTTGTTTTGACACAGGGTCTCCCTGAACCCCAGCTAGCCTGGAACTTGCTACATAGACCCAGCTAGCCTTGGTCTTTCAGAGATCTGCTTGCCTTTGCCCTCTTAGTGCTGGGATTAAATGAGTGCAGTGCCATGCCTGACAGGTTCTTGCTTTGTTAAACTGCCTCTCTCTCTCTCTCTCTCTCTCTCTCTCTCTCTCTCTCTCTCTCTCTCTCCCCCCAACCGTGTGTGTGTGTGTGTGTGTGTGTGTGTGTGTGTATTTGTGTGTATCAGTCAGAAGAGAATTTTGGTATCCTGGTCTATCACTCTCCACCTCTTTCTCTTGAGACAGCGTCTCTCACTGAATCTGGAGCTTGGTTGACAACCAGCACAGCCTAGAGATCCTCCTGTCTTCTCCGTCCATAGCCCTGGGATTGAGGGCCACAGGTACAGCCATACTGGCTTTTTATACTGGTGCTGGGAATTTTAACTCAGGTCCTCACGCTTGCACAGCAAGTGCTTTTAACACCAAGCCATTGCTCCAGCCCCAGTTTTACTATTTTTCATTTTCCTATACACTTATCACTGGTAGTAAAGAGTTTTTAATGTTTTCACAAAGATGTTTAAAGCTCACAGAAAAATTATAGTTTCTTCTCATTGGTTATTAAGACTGTTTTATATGGTTTTAGCTTGCCCAGTCATCTGTAATTCGAGGCAAAAACTGCCTATACTGGGCACTTCCGAGGCACTTAGTGATGACTAATTTTCTACTTTGCTTTAACCCCAGTCATCCCCTTCTTCATTCTTAATCATAGTTATAGTGAGAAGAACCTGAGGGTGTCCAATAAATGTGCCTTTTTATTGCGTCTACTCCACTGCTCAATCCACGATGAACCTGCCCCTCACCCTTGCTTCTAATTAGCCCTAAGCCCTACCCAGTCTGTGCATTGAACTTGACCTTCCCTTCCATTGCCATTGGTGGAAAGTCCTTATTGCTACTTTTCTGCACCCACTTCCTAAGTATTTTTCCATCCACCAATATCTGTTTGAACTATAGCGTGTGGTGCATGAAAATATAGAGGTATCGGTCTGGGAATGGAATCTGGTCATATCAATCTACTTTGCAAAAACCGTTATTGACAGTCTATTGCGTATAAGGAGTGGGATGTCTCAGCATTTCTCCGAGATTGCCTGCCTTCTTGGACTGTGATGATTCCTCCTTCTGCCACACCTCCTCTTCTTTTCTGGACTAATTCTACTTACACTGTAAGTGTTTCCTACCCAGGCAAAACTCTTCCCAGCACCCTCAACTTTAGTTACTGCTTTTATTGTGGTTAGGTAATACTTTAGAATGCTATGGCAAGCATCCCACAGAATCACTTATTTATTCATGCACTTACTTACACGTGTGCATATGCACACGGAGGTTGGAAGATAATGTCATATGTCCTCCTCAGTTGCTGCTCTCCATCTTGATTTCTGAGATGGTGCCTTTCACTGAACCTGGAACTCATAGATTTGGCTAGGCTAGCTGGCCAGTGAGTTCTAGGGATCTTTCTGTCTCTATCTCCATAGCCCTGGGATTACAGGCATGCACTAAAGCACCTGGCTTTTTACATGATTTGTGGGGATTTCAACTCAGGTCCTCAGGCTTTTGTGGCAAACACTTACTGAATGAGCCATTTCTCCAGCCCTTATAACATATAACCTTATTTTCTAGTAGATTATCACCCATTAGAGTGAGGACTTTATCACTTCTAAGCTTTTGTGCAATAAAACAACAGCATTGATGTCAACATCAACAATACAATACTCTTCATAGGCTATGACTTGCACCTTTAATCCCAGCATTCAGGAGGCAGAGGCAGGTAGATCTCTGTAAGTTAGAGGCCAGCCTGATCTACATAGTGAGTTCTAGGCCAGGTGTGGCTATATGGAGACCCTGTCTCAAAACAACAACAACAAAACCAAAAACATTAATAGTCTTCATTATTAAAGAGAGGAGATTTTCTGTGGAATAATAAGTGTACAATAGTTTTGTGGATAACTTTGAGCTAATTTTATAAGGTCTATACTAGAAAACGTTCTGTTTAGGTATAATACATTGAACTACTAATCAATGGCGAACATTATCCACCTGATAAATTTAACCAGAGGGTGGAAACACCTTGTCTAAACATACTTTTCGGAGTTCCAAAGTTGAACTAGCTAAATAGTTCCATAGTTGAAATGTCTGAAAAGAATTTGGACATTCGCAATTGCAAGGGATGAACTTCATTAACAGATGTTTGCACACAGCAATGGACTCTTTTGGATCTCAGGATCTTCATATCTGAATTTAACACAGCTCTTTAGCCAGGTCCTATTTCCATGAAAGACTCATCCAGGATTGATTAGTATTTGGACCACCCCTTCTAGAAGATTCCTCTCAGAGAGCTCTTCTATGCACAACATATTTGCCCCATGGCTCCTGCCGATAGGATGGCCCAGGACATGTTTATGTGGTGAAGGAAAAGCAGAGGAAAGCATTCCTGTCTGTGGGTCAGAATATAAATCTGTCATGAGAGTCTTCCAAAGACAGTTTGCTCAAGGAGTAATGAAGTGAGGAAAGCTGTAGGTGACCAGGGAGGACACAGTAACCTCCATAATCATGCAATCTGATTAGAGAATTAGCAAGGAGCAAACCAAATTGGTGAGAAGAGAAGCCTAAATTCTGCTGGCATAAACGAGTCCTTGGGTTTGCCTATGAAGGGAAGGGATCCAGGCGGCACTCCCTGGAGCAGACTCAGATCTAAAAAGTGGTATGTTTCTGAACAAATCTAAGAGACTGGCTTTGAAGATGAAGTCAGCATTGACAGGGAAAGGAGAGTCAACAGAATCACAAAGAGTTGTGTTTGCAGACGGCTGGGAGCATGCACAGGGTGGTTGCCCCGAGGCCCTGCGTAGACCAAGCTGGGATTGATTTGCTGTCTGAATCTTCACTTGGAATTCCTCGAAGCTGAAGACCCTGTAACCACGTATGAGGCTAACTTTACTCTGTGGAGTTTGTTTCTCTTGGAAGCAGAACACCCAAAATATTACCGGTCATTTTATTTTATTGGCCAGTTTTTTTTTTAATTTATTTTCTGTATGTGTATGAATGTACTGTCTGCATGTAGGTCTGTGCACCCATGTCGTGCAATGCCGCGGAGGTCAGAAGAGGGTGTCAGATTCCCCTGGAACTGGAGTTCTCCTGGAATTGGAGTTACAGACAGTTCTCAGCCACCATGTGGGTGCTGGGGATCGAACCCGGGTCCTCTGTAAGAGTGGTTGGCACTCTTAACTGCTAGGCCTTCTCTCCAGCCCCGTGGTCATTTTATTTTAAATAATTGTGTTACACTTGGCTTTTGAGCATCAAACTCAGGTCCTCATGCTTGCAAGACAACTAACTTTACTGACTGAGCCATCTCTCTGGCCTTTTTAGGCCATTTTATAACAATACTTGAAAACATTTGGGGTGTATTTCAAAGATTTCATATTCATAGTCATCTCACTGGAGTCCTACAATAACCCAGTGAAGAATGCATGATCAGCACAGACAGTAAACTTGAGAAAGTTGTACCCATTTCTTTCTTCTGAATTTCAAGTGCACATCAGGCAAATTTCAGGAAATATAAAGAATGTCTAGAAAAAAAACCCAATCGTCTATAATCCTGTAACAGTCTCCCTATTTATATGCACTTAAAATATTAAGGTTAACTTTTAATTGCGTGTACATAAGCACATGTCTCTGTAGCTGCATGCATGTATGTCTGGGTACCAGCAGAGGCCAGAAGATGGTGTCTGATCCCCTGGAACTAGAGTTTCAGGCAGTCGAAAGCTGCCAGACATGGGTGCTGAGAACACCCTGGTTCTCTGGAAGAGCAGCAATCACTCTTCACCACTGAGCTTTCTCTCTGGACCCTTATATGTAGTTTTTTTCTTTTTAACAACTTGCAACATATACTTTCAATTCTTCATACTCAATGGTGAAGTTATTCATATGTCAATAAATTCATAATTACTAAATCATTTTTAAAAAATTATTTATTTTTTATGTGTATGAATGTACTGTCTGCATGTAGGTTTGTGCACCCGTGAAATGCAATGCTGCAGAGGTCAGAAGAGGGCGTCAGATTTCCCTGGAACTGGAGTTAAAGATTGTTCTTAGCCACCATGTGGGTGCTGGGAATCAAACCTGGGTCCTCTGCAAGAGCAGCCGGCACTCACAACCACTGAGCCATCTCTCCAGCCCCTACTATATCATTTTTAATGGCTACATAGAAACACTACTTAATAAAATATTGTACATATTGTCCTTTTTAAATTCAATATCCTATTGTTGGATATTTAAATTACTTTCAGTGTAACCATAGAAACTACTTATTAAGTTATTTTATATATTGATTTACTATGAGAGGTGCATCATATGTAAGTATATGGTAATTTGTAAAAATATTATTACATTGAATGGCTCATTAATATTCCAAAATAATGAGGTTAGAATCTTATGACTAAATAAGCAGGCACACTGCCCCTTTAGAGTCAGGTTGATTCTGGGTGGATATGGGTTCACTAAACCCTGTACATATAATTTTTAAAATTTTCATTTATGTAGCTGGAGAGATGACTCAATGGCGAGGAGCACTGGTTGCTCTTCCAGAGGACCTGTGTTCAGATCCTACCAGTTAACAACCATCCAAAACTCCAGTTCCAGGAGACGGAAGCCTTCTTCTGGCCTCCTTGGGTATTGCACAACACAGATGTAGTTGTATACATGCAAGCAAAACACTCATAGACATAAAGATAAATAAATAAGTAAATTACATTTATTTATCTTGTGTATATGTCTGGGGGTGTGTTCACATGGCACACAATGTGTGTGGAAGTCAGAGGACAACTTGCATGAGTTGGTTTTCTCCTTCCATCATATGGATCCTGGGGATCAAACTGAGGTCAAGCCCCTTTCCTGGCTGAGCCATCTTGCTGGCCCCAGACCCTATATTTAATGGAAACTTAGACATTTCTGCTTTCTTACTGAGGCTGCAAGTCGTCTTCTTGGCACCCACCACTGTTTCTCTTCCTCGTTTAAATTCAGTCATTACTCAGCACAGAACATTTTCAAGTCTCACATTTAATTTAAAGCAACTGCATGTACACACACTTACATGTGTACAAGCTCGTGTGCGTGCGCACATGCACACACACACACACACAATCAGTCAAGAATGGCTTCAAGACACTTCATCTGTTACAGGTGTGTTAAGCATTGATTAAAGTCAGAATATTTCCTATCATTAAATAGTTGGTGTATCATTTAAAAAATTATGTGGTGATCTTTGGTTGCCTGTGGAGACTCAGTAGGAACATATCACACCAAACCAACTTCATTTTTTTTCTATCAGTCCAGAAAGGGGAGTGATGGATGGACATCTCCAGGAACATTTCGGATTCTTGTTTCAGGCCATCTGTACAGAACACCTCCGGTATCCCCATACAGAAGATACAGGTGTCAAGTAGCAGCTGACAGGATGCAGATGGGTAGAAGCCAGAGATGGGGTTAGGGAATGACTGCAACCTTACACTGCTCCAGTTTCTGTGAGCTTGATGGAAGCCAACTGGAAGAGTGGGTTTTCCTGTAATACCACATTTGATATATAAACTCCCAGACATGCAGGATATGCATACACACATACACACATGGCACACACACACACACACACACACACACACACACACACAGTAAAACAAAAAGACTAAGGCTCAGCCTAGTGACTTCATTTTATATAAATTATCTTTTTATTTTTTGGATTTTTTTTTTTTTTGGCCAGGGTCTCCTTAGTCCCAGCCCACCTGGAGGAAGTCACTATGTGGACTGTGCTGCCTGTGATTTCACAGAGATTTGCCTGCCTCTGCCCCCTGAAGGTTGGGATTAAAGGCATATTTCGCCATGCCAGAGGTGTTTAATTATCTTTTTAAATACTCAATATCCAGAACTAGAGATTGAACTTAGGTCATCATTCTTAGCAACTTTATTCATCTCATGGGCCCCAAACTTCTATTCCTGCTTCTATTTCCAGAATGCTGGGATTACAAGTGTGTACTACCACAATATGTTCATGTGGTACTGCGGATAGAAACCAGAGCCTCCTGTATGCGGCACTAACAACTGAGCTACATCCAATGTCCTGATTCTTAAAGAATTCAAGAATAATAAGCTAAAGAGTAGAAACTCTATATTACAGTTGTGTATCATTTCAGCAAATTCAATGCAGTGGCATAATAACAGTCTTTAGTTTTAGAAAAGGTTCTTTGTTGCTTTTTAATTTTTTATTTGTTTTTATTTCTGTGTATGTGTGCATGCACCATCTGTGTATAGTGCTTGAGGAGGCCAGAAGAGGGTGTTAGCACCCCTGGAACTGGAGTTATAGGCATCGTAAGCCACCTGATGTGGGTGCTAGGGACAGAGCCCTGTAAGACAAGCAAGTGCCCTTCACCACTGAGCTATGTCTCTTGGGTTTTGGAAATGAGGGCCTTAGGTGTTTGCACCAAGAGACCATCCTGATTCTTGAAAGCTGAAAGCCAGCTGCTGTCTTGTCACTAGATAGCATGTCCCCTTCGCAGCTGCTCTACAACTGGAAAAGGCAGAGAGTGACAGCCTTGATTATCTTTTGATTATCTCACTCATAAAAAGAAGCCAAGAACCATAGTCTACTAAGTACTTAGAAAACCATGGGACGTCTCACCCACCACTCCATAAAACGTTTGCATCTGTGAGTGGGTGTCTAACATTCTGAAACTCCCAGGTATCCTTAATTACAGCATCCAGAGAGTTCCAGATGGGAACACCCCACTCAACTGTTTTCTCAGCTTTCATCTGCACAGCAAAGAATGCACTTTTCTTTATTCAAGCCATCAGCCGGAGAATCTCATGCTGCATTTTGCTGATTGGTGTGCAAATAAAATCTTCAGTAGCAAAAAAAATCTTGAAGGGCTGCCTTGAGATTTGAGCATTCAATCAGTCTCAGGAATTTCTTTTGGCAAAGACACTTAAATTTGGTCAGGACTCGTGGGGCTGTGGTTGGCTCCATGTCTCTGAGGCCGGGTATACTCAGTGGTGTGGTTAAATATCATCAGGGATGAAGCCGACCACCAAGCATGTTTGAGGTAGTGGTGCCTATGTGATGCTGAAGAAAGGTTGGTGGGAACTGGGCTATTTAACCTGTGGAACAAAATGTGAGAAGCAGCTAGGTCTCTTTTTCCAAGTTCAACAGTATCTGTGACATCTAAAATAGCCAAGAATTTGCGATGAGATGCTGTAGTTTTTTTTTTTTTCTATCTGGCAGGTGACTTGTGTGGGAAGCAGAGTGGACCTTTTCTGATTCTCCATCCCCAATCTATCTGCACAGAGATACCCAGAGGCTAGAAGCTAACTTGGAAATTCATGAATGAAGAGGATTTGAAACTCTAGCTTCCTTAGAAACAAAAGGAGTAAGTATGTGCTTAAACTATAAGATGATTTGGTGTTATCACCGAAGTACAAAACAGTATCTGTGTGCTGGGGTTGGGGGTAGCTCAGTAAGGAAAGCATTTGCCTTACAAGCACATGGACCTGAGTTCATATTCCCAGAATCCTGTAAATATGCCTAGGCGTGGTGGCTCACACTTGTAATCAAGGATTTGACTGGGCAAGGAAGCCTTGGTGGCAAGCACTTTTACTTGTTGAGCCATCTTGCCAGCCCCTGCCAGAGTAGTTTATCACAAGAACAGGGGGAAAAAAAAGACAGATTGGGAGATGGGAGATGGGATGGAGGGAACAAGAATAAGTCAGGAGAGGTGGTCATCCTGGACCCATACAGATCTAAACAATGACAGCTTCTCCTGTCTGCCAAGCATTTTCTGTCTGGATCTCATCTTGTTTACCTCTCTTATCCCCTATCGAAACTCTCCTACCTGTTATGTACTCAACCACATGCTTTGCATGTATAAATCATATAGTAATCAGAGGAGGCATGGCTCTAACCATATCATGGTTCAGAGAGGCTAACTCATTTTAGGACACACAGCTCTTTACTTGGTCTGAAGCTGACAGTTCAGCAGGCAGCCCCAGTTTGAAGACAACCCTAGAAACAAGGGAAGAGAGATGGTTGGGAGCAAGAGAGCTTAGCTTGGAAAGGAGTGTATAATGAACCCTCTTCCCCAAGGGAGAAATGTCAGTGAACCCAAGAAGAAAACATCAAGGCTCTTGGGTCGGGCGACTAACATGAGATTGGTTACCCTGGCAAACAAAAGGCAAAGACCAAAGGAAATGTTAGTCAGGATTTTAGTAAGGCGGAGATAGAAATTACAGCTTGAGCCAGCAGGACTGGTAAACCAGGAAGGAAAAGAACTGCTTTTCTCTGGCCTTGAGTTTTTGGTAGCTTTTGAAACTTGTTTGCTTTTATTTTATGTGTGTGGGTGCTATACCTGCACCTGTGTAGGTGAACCATGTGCATTCAGTTGCCATGGAGTCCAGAAGAGGGTGTTGGATCCCTTGGAACTGGATTTACTGATGCTGTTAGCTGACAGGTGGGTGCTGGGAACCAAACCTAGGTTCTCTGCAAGGGCAGCCAATGCTCTTAACCACTGAGCTGCCTATTCAGCCCCAAGTTATTGGTAGCTTTTATTGAGGATCAACACATGCCATGCCTTTTTCTGCCCACAGCCCACGAACAGTAGTTGTGAGAATTGTTACCAGGAGCAGAAATTAGAAGCCTGTGCTGTATGATCTTTGACAGTGGGCACATGTGCAGAGATGCTCATTTGTCATTATCCATCAAGCACAACTTGTGAAGGCCTCAACAGTTGTGTGGGATGGACGCAGGGACTTGAGGTTCATCAAGATGCCTTCTTTAGCTAGGAAGACATAATCAGGCTCGTCTTGTTGTTGAGGGTTTATCTTCAAATTCTGTGGTCACTTTTAAGCCACCTGGTCTTTCTTTTCATTCTTTAATGAAAGGTCAGGACTGGTTAATATTTTAAGGTTGTGGTTACTTGCAAACTGGGGTTTTGATTCTTTGAAAATTTCATATGTGTATACAATGTTTCTTGATCATATCCATCCCTCGCTCTCCCTAGAACCCCCCATCATCTCTCTCTCACAACTTCATATCCTCCTTTTAAATTATTATTATTATCATTTAATCCACATGTCCAATGTAGTACTGCTCATGCCTGAGGGTTTAGGGTCAGCCACTAGGACATGGAACCTACCAGGGCCACGTCCACAAAGAAAAGTGACTGTCCTTCCTCAAGCAGCCATCAACTGCAAATAACTCTTCAGCTAAGGGTGGATCCTCTAGAGCCCCTCCGTTTGGGGATTTAAATCTTCCTCCTCTTGCCCCATTCCCAACTCTCTCCCAAGCCCAATAACTAATCCAAGGGTGGAATTTTAGTTTAGTCAGCAAACACTAGCACTGCTGTGTGTGAGGCCCTGTGCTGGGCACTAGGAAGCCAGGAACAAGCATACTACCCTTGTCTCTTGTCACTCAAAACCTGACAGGGCAGACAGTCATATACAGATGCTTCTCTTGCAAGCCTTATCTACTGTTCCAACAGTGGTCAATGAAAATCGGGAAGGTATGATTCCTTATGACCGGCCTTACCAGAAAATGCCGGGGAGAGATGGCATTCTTTAAGTAGTATTTCTGGGGTTGGGGAGATGGCTCAGTGGATAAAGTGCAAGTGCTTGCTGATTAAACATGAGAGCCCGAGTTTGGGTATGGTAGCATGCATTTTGGTGCTGGGAAGGCAGAGACAGGAGGATCTCTAGTGTGTGCTAGGTGGTTAGTCTAGCCAAATTGGTGAGCTCCAGGTTTAGGGAGAGATCCTGTAAATAAATAAATAAATAAATAAATAAATAAATAAATAAATAAAGCAATTGAGGAAGACATTTGATATCAGCCTCTGGCCTTCATGAATACACACAAGTTCCCCCACACATGAATACACACACACACACACACACACACAAGCACTTCCATTGAATAAGTAATGCCTTAAAGACGGGGGATTTGGGGGTGAGTAATGTCTTAAAGACAAGGGGGGATTTTAGGGTGAGTAGAACAAAGACACTGAAGTATGAGATCTGAAGGATCTGGAGAGGGTGCGATATGGGCCTGACTACCATGTAATTTCTTTCTTCTCTTTAAAAATTGTGTGTTAAGACTCAAAATGAGCCTAGCACCTGACCCAGTCATACCACTCCTGGGTGTATACCCACAAGACTCATCCTACCACAGAGATACATGCACAGCTATGATTACTGCAGCTCTCTTCATAATAGTGAAGAGCTGGAACCAAACCAAATGCCCCTCAACTGATGAGTGGATAACAAAAATGTGGTACATCTACACAATGGAGTTCTATGCAGTGGTAAAGAAAGATGACATCATGAACTTTGCAGGTAAATGGATGGAACTCAAAGCCAGAAAAACAAACAATGAATGGTATTCCTCATTTGTGGATGCTAGCACCAAATCCCTAGTTGAAAAGCAAGCTGAGCAATGTTAATGTTATATTTCTTTTTACCTGAAAGAAACTGTGCTGTTATAATGTGAATCCCTTAATGGGCTCTAGAATTAACTTACCACTTATTTTCAGACTTTGTAATTGTGGTATATGGGTAGAGGGTATGTATTCATATTTTAGAGTAATATAAAATTAAAGAGAAAATGTGAATTGTTAAACATATTTTGGAATTAACATACAGTTTATTTTCAGAGGTCATAATTTTGGTATATATGTGACATATGTATATGCATATTTTGGAGCAATACAAATGGGAGGGAACAACAACAACAAAAGGACTGGATCAAAGAACTGACTGAAACAGTTAACTTCTGCCCCAAACAATAAACCTCTGCAGAGAAAAACTTTAAAAAGACTGAGAAAAAGATGCAAGACATCTATGGCACAATGCATGAACTGGGGTGTGGTGGGGGCAGGGAAAGGGGAGTGTGTCTAAACTGGATTGAGAAATAATGTATGAAATACACAAAACATCAATAAAACATTTTATAAAAAAATGTGTGTGTGATACATCTGCACATTTGTAATTGTGAGTGTGGATGCAGTTGTGCCACACAGCACAAGTGGAAGTCCGAAGACAACTCTGGTGTCAGTCCTCACATTTCACTTTGTCTGAGACAGGGTCTCTTGTTCATCATTGTGTGTGGCGTGCCAGACTAGTTGGCTCACAAGTTTCTAGGGATTCTGCCGCCTCTACTTCTCATTTCTTTGTAGGAACACTAGCATTATAGACATGCCTGCTACTACATCTGGCATTGTGTACGTTCTGGGGATCTTAACTCACGTCCTCATGCTTGTGTGACAAGAGCTTTCTTGAAGAAATGTACAATGATATTAAGAACCTGTCAAAGTTGGACTGTGGAAGCCTTTGCATGTCAGTACCAACCGAGTTTCCTGAAGTAAGAAAGGTGTATTGCTCTAGGCAAAACAAAGGAGGAACATCCAGATTCACACCGAGATACAGCAGCCCTCAGCTTTTTAAGATGTTGATGATAAAGATAAACTGATCCTTGTTGTATGTTGTAATAGGATTTGCTATCAGACAGTTAAAAACAAAACAAAATTCCCGGACTCCATCCATCAAAAAGAATTCTTGTTGCTCTTTGAAATATGCACAGCAACAATTAACATGCTTTTAAAACCAAGTCAGAGAAAATGGTAGCCAAGTGATTTGAAAGTGGAGAATTGCCAGCCAAGCAAGGTGACAATCGGTTCAAGATAGGACAGGGAATGTGGTCGATCAGATACCTCAGGAATGCCCTGGAAACCCCAGCGATTGGTGTTACCAGACAAAAGAGGAAGAAAATGAACACTGCCCTGACATTCCCTCCTGGGTGACTCTCCTGCTCTGTGTATTTATGCAGAAACAAGCACTAACGTGTTTCAGTCATTTTTTTCAAATATTTGACTCTTGATTAAAAAAAAAAGTAGGAGACTTCTTAACTGTTTAGTTAAATTCCCTAGACTGGAAAAAAATGGGGATTTTTTAGAATTATTGTTTTTTACCCCTGCCCCCAACCTATCTCTGTTATGTTTTTTAAATATTTGAAGAAAGACAATTGCTGGTCTTGGAATTGAAGTATATGGAAGAATGTCTTGGGAGAAATGTCATTTAAGAGGTAAAAGATTACCATGTATTTAAGTTTAGAGACCATCCATCTTTTGGGGCAGAAGTCTTTAATCAGGACCAGTGATTACAGGGATAATGGCAAGATAAAAATCATACACATTCTTGCATTTTAAAAAATTATCTGCTGTTAAGTCACTAATGGTAGCTTAGATTATTATTAGTGCAAAGATCATTCCCTGGCTTTAATGGGCTTCTCTTGTGGTTGTTCTTCCTGGCAGGCCCTGGGCACTGGGCTCACCTTTGTAATTTCCCCTTTGCTTTGGAGTCTGTCTGCTTCTCCACAGACACATGGATTTGGGTACATCAACAACATTCATTCTTAGAAGTGGCAGTTGCTGAGATATCTCAAGCTGGTTGCTTTCAAGACAACCAGTTGGATGACTAAAATCAGAAATTGCCACTGGGCATCATGGCTTATAATCCTAGTACTCAGGAGGCTGAGGCAGGAGGATTGCCATTACTACAAGGCCAAGGGTTATTTAGCAAATGTCAGGTCAGCCTGGACTATAAAACCACATTTTTGTCTCAAAAAAGCCCAAAGCAAAACAAACCAAACTGAAACAAAACAAAACAAACAAACAAATCAAAACAAAACAAAACAAAACAAAACAAATGAGACAACAGGGGCTGGGAAGATTGCTCAGTCCATAAGGTGCTGCCTTGCAGCCATGAGGACCTGAGTTGGGTTCCTTGTACCCACATAAAAGCCGGTAATGGTGGTGTTTAATCCCAGAGCTGGGGAGGCAGGACAGAAGGATCCCTGGGGCTCACTGGCTAGCCAATCTAGGTGAATTCATGAGCTTCGTGTTCAGTGAGAAACCCTGTCTCAAAAAATAAGATGGAGAGTAATTGAGGAAGATACCTAATGCCAACCTCTTGTTTCTACATGCACAACCATGTTGCCATGTATCTCCACATGAATGTATATGTATTTAAGAAACACAACCAAACAACAACAATTGAAGAAGTTGCAGCAAAGTGGAATGAGTACGCTCAATGCGACCTCAGTTTCCCTGTCAGCACCAACAGGATTAACTATTGCTTTTATATCTCTGTATATTTGTGTATCTTATCTGTAACATGTTGCAGGATCATTTTGAATGTTCTGGCATTTATTTATTTAATTATTTATTTATTTATTTATTTATTTATTTATTTGATGGCCACCTCTGAGAGCTTGTTATATATACTTCTATGCTAGGTTCTGGGGATGCATAAATGAATAGAGACATATTCCTTTCCTGGGAGACTCCCAGTCATCCATCCATCCATCCATCCATCCACTCATCATTCCACCCACCCAGTTGTTCATCCACCCATTCATTCATCTACCTACCCATCTATCCATCCGTCCATTCTTCCCATATGCAACAATTACCTCCAGGATGTATAATATTAGCATGGATCCCTGCTCTGGGTCTGTAGCAAGGCAAAGCTCAAATTGAATGGTTTGGAAAGAGATGCTAAACACTATGAATTGAATCATGATGAACCCTAGTAGAGAAGAATGGAATTAGGGATGCATCCTTCATATGTTGGGGTGTAGTGCTGTATGTGAGTCTGCATGGATGTGTGAGAATGAGCATATGGAGGCCAGAGATCAAACTCAGGTGCGATCCACTTTATTTTCTACACCAGGGTCTCTCACTGGCCTGGAGTTCACCAGTTCATCTAGCCTGGCTGACTGTGCCACAGGGATCTGCCTGTTTCTGCCTCCCCATGATGAGATTACAAATGTTCACTAGCTTTTTTTATATATATATATATATATATACATGCTTACGTGGCAAACATTTATAAACTGAGATATCCACCCCCCCCCAGAAATAGATATTTTAATCTAATGATCACATTTCTTGTTTCCTCCTGGGGATAGAAGTAAATGCATCATAAGCATGTGGGCATCAATACCCAGGATGACATATGTGCCCTGGGTTATATGATTGCATCAGACTCCTGTAACAGCTCCATGGTATCTTGACGGTTGTCAGCTGTCTGATGCCCTCCCAGACCTCATCTTCGTGGGTCTGGGAAGCCCAGTGTCATCTTTTGCAAACGCCATCTTATTTGATCTTTATGCCATTCACATCTGAGATGGAGTTACAGATTGTTGGTTCCGTGAAATAAGAACCATGGAGACAGCAAGTCACTTGCCCCGAGTCACAGAAAGGAGTCAGGGGAGAGCCCAGGCCTCTGGGACGGCAGCCTGAGGCACGTCCTCCCTCTGCCTGGACGTCTTCACTCATGCAGGACCCTGGGCCACCCACTGCTGCTGCCCCTCCCTCCCAGCCCTGGCAGAGGTCTGGAAAGACTTTCTGAACTCTTGGAGCTCTGCCGTAAATACTGGTGGGCAGTTCTCTTATCGCCGAGCCTTTCCTCACTCTCTGCTGCCAGCTGCCTCGGCATCTATCAGCCTACAGATTGCAAATCAGTGCCAAACCCAGGGTTCGGAGCCCCGAGCTGGAGTCAGAGCAGGCATCAGCCCTCTGCCTGGGAGCAGCAGAGAGAACTTTGGGACTAAGCCGAGTCAAGAGTTACCCTGCTTAAAAAAATGCTCAGTCCCATGGTCCTGTCTCCTGTGGAGAGATTAGAGGGAGGGAGCCAGGAGCCGTCCCCTCTTCCCCAGAGTCACAGTGGTGAGGCAGAAGAAGGACTGTGTTTAGCTGTCTCGAGGCCCTATCCATGGACACTACAGTTATATGAAGGCAGATGCAGACACAACTGCAGGAACTTCGGGCTGCCTGCCTTCAAGAAGCTCTCACTCAGCTTGGAAACTCCACCTCCATACTGGGATGGAGGAAAGGACAATTATAAATTAAAGTAAAGCAAATGTTTCTGCATTCTCTGCAGTAAAGTAAAATATATTCCAAAACTTGTAAGGCTCTCAAACGCGGGACCAGCTTGACCCTGGGCCCTGACCTAACTGCCACGGGCATCGCCCCCTCCTGGACAGGCCCAGGGGCTTCTGGCCTCAGCGCAACTCCTGCCACAGGCATCTTCCCCTCTGTTCCCACCTGATTCCTACCCATCTTTGCCGATTCTGTTCCTTCATGTATTCATTGATTAACACAGCAAACATATATAAACAAATCAATGAAGTAATGCTTGGAGGTGGGAATCCTGGAAACAGGTAAAGAAGGTGAACAGGAGAGACCTGAGCAGGGCCGGACAGGTATGGGGCCAGAGGCACCGGCACTAGTTCAGCAGCTGGGACTCCACTGGGTTTGGGTTACACGCAGCTGCCTCTTTCTGTCCTGCACACCCTTCTCTGAACCATGCACCTAGAAATCTCAGAACCTGTCGACTCCTGTCTGCGTGGACTGCATGCGTACCCCTTCCTGAACAATACCATAAGTTTCTCTTCCACTAACAGCATTCTAATTTACACTATTTCTATTTAAATATATCTCTAATATATTTGTACATGAAAAAAATGGCCAATCTGTCTAAATCTGCCTGGTGTAGGCACAGTAAGTAAAATTATGTCCTTCAAGAGGACTTTAGGGAGCATCCCCTGTTTACTATATTATGCTTATGTGTACTTGGGCATACATATGACTAAAATCAGAAGCACTGTGGGAAGGGACATGTACAGTAGGGAAGATGAATGTGATCTAATCTATAATCAATCAAAATAGAGAACCACCCAAACCACATCCCTTAGTAACCAAAGTTCTCCTTTTCCTTAACCCCATTAAAGGAAGCCCAGGACAATACTTGGGGCTTTAAGTACTCTCTCACCACATGGTCTCTGCATTTGCTTTGTTTTAAAAAAAGTTTCTTTGCTACTTTTCGCATCTTTGTGAGTCCTTGATTTTCAATTCTTTGGATATGAGGCCAAGAATTCGAAACGCCCAACCCTGACCCCGACCTTCAGACCTTCAGTGACAGGTAGGTCAGGGCGGAAGTCTCCCTGAGTAACCTGAAAGCCTCTCCCTCTTCCAGGAAGATGCTGATTCCAAGTTGTTCTGGGCCTCGCTTTCCCTCCCTGCAGGAACGAACCTGCTATTTACAAGGCCACCCCCTCCTGGGAATCTCTCCCAAATCCATGGGTTAGCACTGAGAGCTGACAGCCAAACCTCAAACACTTGTCTACATTAGTTGAGTTTTCCTATTTTCCTTTTCAAATTCTCCAAGGGCCAAGGATATAGCTTAATCGATAGAGTATTTGTCTTGCAGGCATGAGGTCCTGGGTTCGATCTCTAGGATGATGCCTGCCTATACTCCTGGGACTCAGAATGTAGAGGCAGGAAATTGGGAGTTCAAGGTCATCCTCAGCTACCTAGTAAGTTTGAGGCCAGCCAAGATTATGTGAGATCCTGTCTCAAAAGGCAAAGTGAATAGATTCTAAATTGGTCAATGAGTCTTTCATCCCCCTTCACTTCGGCTCATACACCCTACCACTCTATACCCTGGCCCATTTAGCTGCCAGACAAGGCTGACCATGCCTACCATATATCTCGTTTTTCTCTAGGGTTGATGATTTAATACAAAGTCCTTCAATTTCAATATTTTGTCAAAGGAGAAGATTCCTTAAGTCTTTTCAGTAATTTCAAACAAGTCATGTTTATACCCTAGCAGCCATGTCCAGCTTGGGGCCCGTGGGTCACATGTGTCAAAGGACAGCTATGAATTTGGCCCAACACATTTGACAGATGACGTCATTCTGTGATCATGTCAAAGGTTGGACAGCCTATCACATTCCCTAATGGGAGTGTGCAGCAAGCAATAAAATGGTAAATAGGAAGAGAAGACTCTTTCTTTCAATTTCCCTGACCCTCTCTGCCATTTAATGGCTTCTTCTGCAGGTTAGCCAAGGACAAGGAGGTTTTTCTTCTTGACTAAACTGAGAAAGGAAGAACTGAAGCAGAGTGAGGCCTGAGTAACAGGCAGCACAGATCCTCGATGCAGGGCTGGGGAGATGCTCTGGTGTTGATGTGCTTGCCTTGCAGGCAAGAGCACTGAGACTGATCCCCAGCACCCAGATAAAATGCTGGGTGTCACAGCGTGGGATTATATTTCCAGATCTAGGGAGGTGGAGGCTGGTGGATCCCCGGGGCTCATGGGCTAGCCAGCCTAGCAGAATCTACCAGTTGCAGGCCAGTGAGAGACTTTGCCTGAAAAGAAAACAAATACAGATACACAACTTCTGAGGTATGACACCCCAAAATTGATCCCTGCCCTCTACATGGAGATACATGTATACCCACATGTAGATGCACATACACTTACACACACAAACCCTTGGTTTATGGTGGTGGGTGGGGATGGGGTGGCAGGTGAATTTCAGAGAAACAGGTCTCCTCCACCTGTGATGCCTGCCAGTCATTACCACAGACCATTCTAGTTGGCTGAGCAATTTACAATCTTTCTTCTCTTACACGGTCTGCTCTTGTCGGCAATTATTGCTGGTGGCAGGGCATGCTGGCGTCTTGGCAGATAGGGGCCTTCCTGCTGGGGAGAAGGGTTTTGTGTTTTATGTCCCAATGTGACTTTGATGGATTCAGACAAATTTCTCAGGCTTGGTGGACCTTTGCCCAGGCTGGAAAATCTTCCCGGGGCAGCAGGAAACATCTGAGACACCCAGACCCCAAATGGGGTGTTCTGCTTTGTTAATCTCCATATCTTAGTGGACTATAGCCAAGGCCAGAGTTAGAGGAAAGCCAAGCTTGGGATCGGTCCCAAAGGACACAAGAATCAGCCATGGAGTCTCTCCACTTAGAGAGTTAGGACCTGGTTTCCAGCCAGTATCCAGGAGCAGCTTTCCTGGGTTGAGGAAATAGAGTGGGCTAGGTTCAGCTGTGCTACTGGGGAAGGTCTATGTCAGACCATTAGGGATCAGCCATCATTGTCTGCAAATAGTCAGGGGAGAGAGGTTGGAGGAGAAGAGAGGAGAGGCAGAGAAGAGAGAGAGAGGCAGAGAAGAGAGAGAAAGAGAGAGAGAGAGAGAGAGAGAGAGAGAGAGAGAGAGAGATTTGGAAGGAAGCAGAAATGGAAGTCATGGATAGAAGCCTGGAATCAGGAGGCAGTACCAAAAGAATCTAGAAAATTCCTCTAGTGGTTCCAGAGTAAGAAGGAAGCTTAGAAAGCCAAAGTCAACACAGCGAAAGCTGTTCTTCCTTCATGGCCACCATCATGTTTCTGTTTGGACCAGCGCAGTCCTAAACATGACCTTGGACAGCTGCAGCTCGGGGACACAGTCAGGACCCAGCCTGCCTAGTCTACAGAGCCCAGGAATGAGTGACTCAGAGACCCTCCCCCCGACCCCCGTGGCAGGATGCCAGCCTTTGTCATAACCTGTCATCTCACTAGGATTCTGCCTTGATTCTTTTTCTCCTGCTATGATAGAAATATTCTGAAAAAAGCAGCTTAAAGGAGGAAGGACTTACTCGGCTCACAGTTCAATGTGCAGTCCATCCTAGCAGGGGAAATTAAGGCAGTGTCAGCTTGAAGCAGCTGGTAGCATCACATCCACAGTCAAGAAGCAGAGGTCTATGCTTGTGCTTAGCTTGATTTTTTCCATTTTACACAGTTCAGGATTCCCTGCCCTTGGAGTAGTTCCACCCACAATTAAGATGAGTTTTCCTGCCAGGTGTGGTGGTGCAGGCCTTTAATCCCAGGATTTGGGAGGCCGAGGCAGGTGGATCTCTGAGAGTTCAAAGCCAGCCTGGTCTACATAGAGTTCCAGGCCAATTGGGGCTACAGGAAGACTCTCCCTGACTCAAAAAAAAAAAAAAAAAAAGAACCAGAAACAAACAAACAAACAAAGGACAAAAGTTGTTTTCCCATTTCAACACAATCAAGATAATCCCTCACCTGCATGACTCCCCCAGGTCCATGTCCCAGGTCATTCTAGACTCTATCAAGTGGACAATGAGCACTAATCATCACTGATGCAATACTTTAAGTAGAGATGTGTGACAGAACTTTCCTTTCCCTTGGGCATCCAACCCCATCTAAATTCTTGGCCACTGGTGTCCTCTCTGGGCCAACCTTTGTGTGTGGACTTTGTACTCAGCATATGCACAATTATGAAAGGATCTGGAAGATAATTCAGAGATGTAGAGAGAGGAGATAATGGTTTTCTAGGACACTGAAGGATGGGTAGAGTCCTCCTGATACTAGAAAGCAACCTTTAAACAAAGAAGAAACAGCTTAAGTGAAAGTACTAAGCTCCAGGGGTTCTTCTGTCTCTGTCTCTCCTGGTGCTAGGATTATAGGGACCCACGACTACAGTGGGCTTTTTACACAAGCTGCAGGGATCAGAACAGGTTCCCATGCTTGCACGCAGGCAAGCACTTTGCCAACTGAGCACCTCCCTGCCCATGCTGAAGATTCTGATCACGGTACTTACACAGTGATGCAGATAACTGTAGTTGAAATGAGGAAACTTTTCAAAGAGGAGCAGTACTAGAAATAGGAAGAACAGACTTGGGACCCACTGGAACAATTAATGACACAAGCGCATCTCTCCTGTCATAGGACCAAATTCGTTTGCAAGAAACTCACAGAGCTCCTGTAATAGATAAGAAGTCTGATAACAATGGTAGGGTGGAAAAAGGGCATAAGAAGTGCAAGGTGTGGCCCTCCTATTACCATTTTCTTTCCAAGGCAACTTGATATGCTCCAAAGTACCCACCACGTCATGCAGAGAGGGGAGGCTCACAGCATCTGAGGACATGCCACTGTGGGAAACGAGGAGCTGGATCAGCTGCTTCTGGTGTGCCAAATCGGTTGGGCTAGGGTAGACTGTCTGGTGCCCTCCCAGGATGGGGGAAGGGCTTGTTGGCGATTTGAGATAGCAGATCTCCTCCCCACCCCCCAAACAGGCAGCCTCCAGCAGACTCCAGCTTAGAAATCAGATCCACCTGTCCTGAGGAGCCTAATCTCTGAGAGGCTCCAGTGACTAGCAAATTGATCAATGACTGACAGGTCAGTGGGCCAGCTTGCAAGGCTGGGGTAAAATTGGCAGCTTTTCTCTGAAGTTCATGGGAACATGTTTTTGTATAAAGCACCTGGCATGCATGCAAGCCAAGGAAGAGGGAGATCATGACTAGCCCTGGACACTGCATAGTCCCCCAAATGCCTGAAGAATAGAGGGTGGCTGTATATAGGTAACACTTCCTGTGCTGCTCTGCAAGTCATGTTCTGTTATCAATTGCTACTGGGTGGGCATCTTTGGATTCTTGGAGACTTAATTCTGTCACCAGCAATCTGTGTGACCATGAGACAATTTACTTTCCTTCTCACTCTCCTTTCATCATCTACAAAATAAGAATAGCTCATTCCACAGATTTCTATAAGAGTGGTCAAGAAGAGGAGCCTGACTTTGAAGACAGCAGGTAGAGGACTGTTAGCCTGGCTCTATGGCTATGTGCATTGCCCCCAACCCCTATGTGTGGTGTGATGTGATGTATGCATGTGTTTATGTGCATTTATGTGTGCACACACATGCTTGTAGAGGGCAGAGGGCATCCTCAGGTTCCTCAGATTCCATCCACCATGCTTTTTGACACAGGGTCTCTCAGTAGCCTGGAACTCACTGACTCAGCTCTGCTGGCTAAGCAGCCAGCCCTAGAGACCTAGAGAGCCACCTGTCTGTGTCTCCCCAGTACTTGGATTACAACCTCTTACCACTATGCCCTGTTTGTTTTTTTCAAAGTGGGCTTTGGGAATCAAACTCAGGTCTCCATGCTTTCAACGGAAGCACTTTACCAAGTGAGCCCAGCACCTGCTTTCTCTCTTACAACTTCTGTCTTATCCATCCTGGAGCCTGGCCTTGTATAACTTCTCTATAGCAACAGTAGACAATAGTACCTTTTACCTGAGTATGGTTATATAAACACTTGTAACATCAATCAACACAAACCACATGGCAATTCAAGGCTCTGTCCTGCAAATCCCAGGAATCTCATTCTGGGTGGCTGTGGGCTGTATGTCAGTGTAGTCAGAAACGGTCAGGGATGCTCAGGTAGCCTCAGGCCTGACCCCACCATAAGCACTGAGGTCTGCCATGGTTCCCTCCATTTAAGTAAGAGGATTTTCCAACCTGGGTCTCTAATGCAGGCACTGGCTAGCTGATATCAACCTGCTAAACCTCAGGGTAAAAACCATTGAGATTCTGTGTGGAGATCAGGCTACCCAGGGCTGTAGCAAGGGAACACGTGCATAGAATCATCAGCCCTGCCTGCTGGCCAGGGAAGCCCTGGCCCAGCTGTGGAGATGCCTTGCACATCATGTCTGAACTCCCAAGGATCTTGGGAAGCTGCTTCAGGGACAGATGAGTGCTGTGCGTGAATCTGGACACTGGCTGTCAGTTAGAACATACACCCAAAGCACTTGCCCCTGTGTTTTCTGAGATTTTGTGTTAGGGGTCTTGAAGAAGGCATCAGTATAGCACACACACATAGTGTGTGTGTGTGTGTGTGTGTAGGTGGTAGTGATAAATTCATGTTCATGTGGCTGTGAGGCCAGAGGTCAAGCTCAGATGTCTTTTCTCAGGACATTGTTTACCTTGGTTTTTTTAAAAATTCATATAGGTCTATTGTCTTATTTATTTATGTGTGATATATATGGGCAGACATGCCACAATGTACATGTTGGGGTCAAAGAACAACTTTGTGACACCAGTTCTCCTCCTCCACCTTTACAGGGGTTCTAGGGACCAAAGTCACATGGCTCAGCTCATATGGCAAGCACCTTAACCTGCTGGTCTACTTAGCCAACACTTGTTATTTGTTTTTTCTTGGATGGAGTCTCTTACTTTAACCTCAGCTGACTGGCAAGAGAGACTGAGAGATCTTCCTGTCTTCTTCTCCGAGCATGGAGGTTACGAGCTTACATCGCCATGCCTGGCTTTTGTGTGGGGTCTGAGACCTGACCTCGGGTCTTCATTTCTGTAGGGAGGCATTCTTTTCACTGCCATCTCCCTAACTTCAACAACATAATTTTCTTAAAAGATTCAACAAAAAGATTCTATAAAATCAATACATGGTCTTACCTGTTGAGCCAAGAATATTCAGTTTTGACAATAAGGCACGGCGGGTGTGTGCCCTCTTAATGGGTCATCGTGCAGCTGTTGGAAGAGGTGTTTGTGAAGTTAGGATCTGAAATCATGTGCTTTCCAATGTCAAATTAAAACTGTCACATTCAGCTGATGATGAACAAGTCAGCTGTAGACTAAGGAGAATGAGTCCTGGAAGGAGAGCAGACCGCCATTGTTCCCTGATGCCAGGTGGCCTTGTTGACTTCCCACTTGGATGGATTCTCAAATGTTCTACAGGAGTCATATGCTATTTTAAATCGGAACAAAAAGTATTACTTTTTTCCTAAAATACAGAGTTTTCTTGCCATCGTATCGAGACAGACAAGCTGGAGTGCTTTGTCTGCAAGTTTAAACGGAGCAGCAGCCTGCTCCTTTCAACACAACGGCAGAAGATTCTAGACCATGGAAGTGACAGGAGAAGAGCCAAGAGGCAAAACAGCTCCACACTGAGCACACCACCCTGCTCCCTGAAGGCCACCCTGTGCCACGAGTGCCGACAAAGTACCTCCTGGTCTCAAAGTTTCCATTGAGAGCACAGATAACCACAGCCAATGCAAAAGCACACAATTAAAGAATATAAATAAACATGACTTTTAAAAACAAACACAGAAGATTTTGTATTCTATGAAATAAATGTTGGCTCACAGAACAAAATTATTTAGGAGTTAGGGATGTAGCTCAGTTGGCAAAATGCTTGCTTAACATGCATGAAGCCGTAGGCTGAGCCCTGGCACTGCATAAACTGGGCATGGTGGTCCATGCCTGTAAATTCCAGCCCTTGGGAAACAGAGGCACGAGGATCCGAATTCAAGGTCATCCTTAGCTGCATAGCAAGTTTGAGGTCAGCCTTGGCTATGTGAGACCTTGTCTAAAACAAAACAAAACAAAAACTAACAAGAAAACACCTCTCATTTAGATGGCCATGCATGCGTTTTTTTCTCACATTGCTGTTATAGCCCAGAAAACTCTAGCCCATTCTTCAGAGGTTGTCTCCAGTTGGTCTGGGCTGCCAAGTCTCTGCCTTTTAAAAAAATTATTTTTTTAATTTATTTTTTATGTGTATGAGTGTACTGTCTGCATGTAGGTTTGTGCACCTGTGTCGTGCAATGCCTCGGAGGTCAGGAGAGGGCGTCAGATTCCCCCGGAACTGGAGTTAAAGACGGTTCTCAGCCTCCATATGGGTGCTGGGAATCGAATCTGTGTCCTCTGGAAGAGCAGTCAGTGCTCTTAACCACTAGGCTATCTCTCCAGTCCCCAAAGTTTCTGCCTTTTTAAGATGACTTTTTTTTTTTTCCAAAAGCCATTTGAAAATTCTGTTCTGAAGCTGGGCAATGACTTTGGGAAACTTTTTCAGGTGAAAATGAAAATTTGAGTAGAGAGGCCAATGGCTAACGCCCTCACAGATAGAGAGAAGCCTGTGGTGCTGCCGCCAGGCTCAGCACCAGGATCACAGGCCACAGTGTCTTAGAGTAACTGTGCCGTCTCCCCCCACACTCACAGATAGAGAGAAGCCTGTGGTGCTGCCGCCAGGCTCAGCACCAGGATCACAGGCCACAGCGTCTTGGAATAACTGTGCCGTCTCCCTGCCACACTCCATGTGCTCATTTGCATGACTGCAAAAAGAATCTGTGAATACTGATGGATGAGGCTCAGCAAGAGCACTTGCCGCACACGCATGAGAACTGGAGTCCAAATCCCCAGAGCCCACTGAGAAAGCTGAGTGGACTATGTACAGTATGCCCATAATCCCAGCACAGGGAAAGGCAGAGACAAGAAGACTGCTGGGCCTGTGCTGGCTGCCAGCCTAGCTCTACTTTCATTGGGAGACCCTGTTTCAAAAGAATAAAGTAGAGTGATAGCATGGGACATCTGCTGTTCTCCTTTGGCATATGCATATAATCATGTACACCTGTACACACATGTGTGAATATAACACACACTCACACACACACACACACACACACACACACACACACACCAATGCCAATTGTGCATTTACCAGTGGAAGTCATTCAGTGATAAAGAAATTGAAAGCGTCCCTGCCTGGCCTGGAGGAGCGCCTGAGCCCATCTCTTCACTGTTCCTGGTATCTGATCCACTGGATGAACAGGAAGCAGCCTCGCCCCAGCCCATCTGCATTTTCATAAGGAGGGGGGCAAGATCCCCAGGGCAAAAGGTAGATTTCTGGACAAGAGGAAGATGGATCTGTCCTTCTTGGGCCTCTGCTGCCTACATCACCTGAAGCAGACAGACCTGGACTTTGTTACAGGTAAATGATTATAGTTGTATGTGCCATAAATATCTCACTGAGGGGCCATTGCAAAAATTGAGATTGTATCTCCAAGCAACTGTCAGATGGCTAGAATAAATTCTGAGGGCTTGAAATACAGATGCACCTTTTCTATCATAGATATCTCTCGGTCTAGACTTCCAGACTGCAACTTGACAGAACACCTAGGATGGCTGAGAAATTAAGGAGTCATGACCGAAAAAAAAAAAATTACATAGTGTTGGTGTTCTGTGGCTTGTGTCTTCTTTATCTGTGGTCTTGGAAAACAGGAAGTCCTTGTGGATGAAGGGTAAGGGGGATACGAGCAGAAATGTTAAAGGCACAGACAGATCCCTGGAAATTTCAAAAGCCAAGGAGGTCATAAATCTCAGACCCAAATTGAAAGCCCGAAGAGGTCAGTGAGCTACAGCCAACCTAATATCTGGGGTTCTCAGGGCCGCAGTAAATCTGACACTGTTGCCTCTTGGCTTCCCGGGCTTCTGTGCAGCCGGCACTTCAAAAGCCTCCCCCAGGTCTCCTCTGCAGTCTCCTGTTTTTCATTGGGCCAGCTGGGTGAGGCAGGCAGGATGGGGTGAGGAGGGTGCTCTGTCCTCTCTTTCCCTGCACCATCTGGGGGCCATATTTAAACACTCATTGCCTGGGTTTTAGGAAGGCAACTGGGAAAACTAGACGTGGTACTCCAAAGCTTAAATGAGAGAAGAATACTCCTGAGGAAGGTGCAGTAGCCAAACAGATTTCCTATCTGGAGGGTTCTGGCAATTTGGGGTTTACGTTTCTATTGTTTTGTTTTGTGGTGTTAGAATTGGAACACAAGCCTTGACAGACTAGGCAAGGGCTCTACCACTGAGCTCCCCCAAGTGTACACCTTGATCTTTGCAGGTGTGGCCCCCTGTTCTCCAAGACAGTTACAGATGAAGCTAGCACACAATCATAAACCTCCTTCAAACACTGTGGGTACCCTCCCCCTTGAGACAGAGTCTCATGTAGCCCAGCTTGCCCTGGAACTCACTATAGATCCAAGGAAACCCTGGACTTCTGATCCTCCTGCTTCTATCTTTGAGTGCTGGGCTTATTATTATTATTATTATTATTATTATTATTATTATGTGCTATGCCAGGTTTATGAAAGGCCGGGGATGGAACCCAGGGCTTTGTACATGCCAGGCAAGCACTCTTCTACCAACATAGGTACATCCCAGGCACTATTGTAAAATACTTTAAGTGATTTTTTTTGTAAGTCAACTGTGTGGTTTTCAAGCATGAACCTTGCAGATGACAAGTTGTGTGTGTCTCAGTTCATACAGTTGGGCATGCCTGCGAGTTTTTTGGTGTTTTTTTTTGTTTTGTTTTGTTTTTTGTCTTTTTGAGACAGGGTTTCCCTATAGCACCAGCTAGCCTGGAACTCACTCTGTAGACCAGGCTGGCCTTGAACTCACAGAAATCCGCCTGCCTCTGCCTCACGGGTTGCTAGGATTAAAGGCATGTGCCACCACACCTGGCTAGATTTGCTTCTTATTAATGACAATTCAGTGGGATCCTTGACCTTAACAATCCCCAGACTATTAACTTTGTGTCAAAATATTTATCCACATATTCATTTGTCTGTTTATGCCAAGGACTAGGCCAGTCCTCTTCCCACTTCACCACTATCTTCCCCACAGGTCTGCCAAGGAGGTAGGTTACTCTCTTTCCTTGGGAAGGAAACAGAGGCTCAAGATGGTTAATTGACTTAGTTAAGGTCAGTCAGCTTAGTGGGTAGCAGAGTCAGGATTTGAATCCAAGCCTCTGGGACTAAAACGTCCCACATGGCAGCCATTCAGACAGAGTACATCTATTGGGGTCAGATCAGTACTAAATCCTGCAGTGGATTCAACAATTCAACAAGCCAGAAGAGGATCCTAGTTTTCAAAAAAAATGATCTGAAAGTTGAGATTTGACATATGTATAAATAATAGCGATACAAAATCGAGTGTGACAAATGCTTTATAAGGGGTGCAAATGAAAAATGAAGGGGTTTGGAGTAGCAATTGCTTCTGGAAAGCATAGGCATTTGTGCTGGGTCTTGGAGCGTCGGTGGGATTTGGAGCTCTGACTTCAAAGAGAGAAAGACTTGCAGCAGAGAAATGGCTTGTTCAAAGCTCCTTTGAGAGGCACCTCCAGCCGCTCATAAAGCCACCCCACAGAGGTACTGGGAATGGGTTTGCAATGTAAGCTAACAGTTGAAGCCAATCTATACCAATGTAACCTACCATAATAATTAGTACCATTTAAATGCCTGTATATCTAACTGCTTGTACTACATCAGTAGGAGTAAAAGGTTATTTCGGGATAAACTGCCAACCCATGAAAGGAAACAGCCTGAACCGATCAGAGTCCAAAATGACATATCCAAAGAAAGTAGACTGTTCGGCTTCTCGCCCACTTGTGTCCCTTTGCTAAAGCCTAGGGAACAATCTGCAGAAAAGGGGACATGGTAGATTGTAAGGGCTGTGATTGGGGTGAACTACGAAACTACAGAAACATAGACTGGACTCTTATCTGATCAACATGATAGTACATATAAGCTCCCCCAGCTGGACAATGGAGGCCTCGGGTTGTATAAGTTTAGGCATAGCTACTTGCAAATTGGTTTTACATGAAGGATGCCTGTATTCATTACTTATGACCTATTATTAAAAAAAAAGATCTTCTGAAACCTGCTAAAGAGTTTGGGCCCTTTTTGTCCTGTAAGGAAGGAGAATTATTGGAGGTTTCTGAGCACATGATTTAGAAAGCTTATTTTTATGACAGTGTGGAAGATAAATTGGAAGAGACAGAGGGGAGGCAGAGAGAGGCCAAGAGCCATTGTGATGATCCCATTTCTGAGGATCTGAAAAACAGACTACATTAGGCTTCTCTTATCTTTTTCCTTTTAAATTTGTGCATATGTGTGCGTGTGTGTGTGTGTGTGCATGCATGTGTGTGTGTGCATGTGTACAGGCATGTGCAGGTGTTTGTATACCTGTGTGAATGTTCATGTGGAGGCCAGAGGACAGCTTCTCTTGGGCACTGTCTACCTTGTTTTGTAAAGACATCTCATCTCATTGCTCTGGAAGTTGACAAGTAGGCTGGGCCAGCTGGCCAGCAAGCTCCAAGGGTCATCCTGGTCCTGTCTCTGCCAGCATTGGCATAACAAGTGTATGACCACTCCTGGCTTAAAAGGAAATTTGGGTGTATATGGATATGAATGGTGTGGGGGGGGGCGGGTGTGTAAAGTGTGTGATGTGTGTGCATGCTCATGTGCGTGAATGCAGATGGGTATGTGAAGGTCAGAGGACAACCTCAACTGACAGTCTTCTCCTTCCCCCTTGTTTGAGACAGGGTCTCTCTCCTCCTTCATCTCTGCCCATCCAGGCTAATTGGCATGCACTTCTGAGCACCCTCCTGACTCTATGTACGGTGGGGGGGGGTAGATGCATGAGACTGCTTCCAGTTTTATGTGGCTCCTGGGGATTTAGACTTAGGTCCTCATGCTTAAATGTCAAGTCTGTACCCACTGAGCCATCTCCTTAGCTCCCACGCCTGGTTGTTTTAACACAGTCCCGAGCATTGAACTCAGGTCCTCATGATTACAAGGTAAGCACCTTGACTGACTAAGCCAGTCCTTTGGCCTTGTCTTTGGTAGGTGAACTTCTTAAGGTCCATTGACAGAACTGTCTGAAATCCTAGGTGTCTATGTCAGTGATTTAATCTCCAGAGCCCAGCATGTCTTTGGGGCTGAATGATAAGCACTCAGATGGTGACCATGATGTGAAGAGAGCACAGGTCTCTCTGCCTTTTCTCTTGTGGCTCATCCACTGTGATATTTAATCCTGGTTGCCAACATGAGTCGATCTGGAATCAACTAAGAGATATATCTCCAGGTAGGTCTATGAGGTGTTTCCTGGAAGGATTAACTGAGGGAAGACCCTCCTCCAGAGCAGGTGACACATTCCAGCTATGGCCCAGATAGAAGGGGGGTCCAGGGAAAGGCTGCTCATTTTGCTTCTTAGTGGTGAGTGCATCCACCCTGCTGATGCTTCAGCCCTGCTGACATCAGAACCCAGGTTCTGCAGCCTTCAACCATGCACCAAAGACCAGTGGTTCTTCAGGAATCCTCCAGCACTAGATTATGACTGCAGAGACATATGGCTTCATGGACTAAGCAGCTACTGATTCTCAGCCTCTCCCATGGAAAGACAGACATTGTTTAACTACCTGGCCATATCCTATAAGCCAGTCTAACAAATCCTTTTTAATATATGTTCATTCTATGGATTCTCTTCCTCTAGAGACCCCTAAAACATCCAGGGATCTGTCATTTCTAGACCTTCAGCAAATCCTTCTCTTGAGAACAGAGATCCTCACTAGGATATGGGACACGTCTGCCATGGAGAAAAGAGCCGAGCACTCACAGACGGCAGAGCACCAGGCCTTGTGCCAACTCTAGAGTTTAGCTGCATTTGCACAAACCTCCTTACGTACCTTCCCCCAAATTAGGAGAATGTAATTCTTAGGTCGCTTAAATCTGGGAGCTGATGAATGTATGGTGCAGACTGTATAGGAATATCAAACTGCTCTTTCCTCCTTTCTTTCTTTCTTTCCTTCCTTCCTTCCTTCCTTCCTTCTTTCCTTCCTTTTTTAAAATTAAAAAAAATATTTTATAACTGGGCATAGTGGTGCACACCACCTTTAACCCCAGCATTGTGCAAGCAGAGACAGGTGGATTTTGTGAGTTCAAGGCCAGCTTGGTCTACATACTGAGCTCCAGGGCAGCTGAGACTACAGGAGCCACTGTCTCGACAAGACAGAAAATGTTATTTTTGTTTTATATGTATATTTCCTGCATACATGCAAGTGCACCTGTGTTGTACAATGCCTGCAGAGGTCAGAAGAGGGCATACATCCCCTGGAACTGGAGTTAAGGGTGGTTGTTAGCCATCATGTGGGTGCTGAGAATCACTAAGATCCCCTGCAAGAGCAGCCAGTGCTCTTAACTGCTGAGCTGTCTCTCCAGCCCCCTTCTTTCTTTTCTTTTTTGTTTGGTGTTTGAGTGTGTGTGTGTGTGTGTGTGTGTGTGTGTGTGTGTGTGTAGTATACACATGTATATGTGGATGGATATGTTTATGCATGTGCAAAGGCCAGAGGAAGACTTCAGGCATCCTGCTATATTACTTTCCACCTTATTTCCTTGTGACAGAGTCTCTCACTAAACCTGGAGATAGGACCACAACCAGCAAGCTCCAGCCATCCTCCTGTCTCCACCTTCCACCCTGAGGTTCCAGACATGTCCACAGCCACAGTCATCTTTTTATATGAGTGCCGGGGATTTGAACTCAGGTCCTCATACTTGCACAGTTAGCACTCTTGCCTTCTGGATCATGTCCCCAGCCCCATGTTCAGTTTCTTGACATTGCAATACAATGTTGTGATCTACAAAGTTCACACTCAAGAAACTCAAGAACAAAAATAATATTTTAAGTCAGTTTACTATTTTGTATTAGGCCACATCTTGAGATACATATGGTTTGTGACTGTGAGTTGGACTCATCACTGCTCAGACTGGTCTAGGCTTCTTTGTAGATGTTTCAAGGGCTCATATAAGAACAGGACAAGCACATCCATTTTTAACCCTTTGCACTCAAACTTATTGGCCTTCTGCTGCAAATATGGGATGGATGGTCAATAGACAGATCAATAGATGGATGGGCCGATGGATAGATGAATGGATGGATGGATGGGTGGGTGGGTAAGTAAATGGGTAGATGGATGGATGAGTGCATGGATGGATGGATGGATGGATGGATGGATGGATAAAAATCCACTGGTAGCCGGGTATGGTGGCACATGACTTTAATCCCAGCACTTGGGAGGCAGAGGCAGATGGATCTCTGTGAGTTCAAGGCCAGGCTGGTCTACAGAATGAGCTCCAGGGCAGCTGGGACTAAAGGGAGACCCTGTCTCAAAAATACCAAAAAAAAAAATAAAAATAAAAATAAAAACAAACCACTGGTGATGTGTACAGAGATTCAACTAGGATCCAGAAAATGTAACCGAGTTTCAGGTCTGTTATAACTTGTTAGATCATTAGTGAGCCACTGCTTCTTACTTGAATCTCTGCCTCTTTCCTTGCTTAATTTTGGTTAGGTGAGCTGTACCCCTTCTAGGAACAGTCTGCTTCTCTATTCCATAGGAATAATTGGAATATAAATAACAAATATTGTAACCGTACTTTAGTATTTAGAAAGCTAAACACTGGATAAGAGCTCTCACTGAACAAGCATGAAGACCTCAGTTTAAATCCCCAGCATCCATGGAAAAATCCAGGAGGTGTAGCAGTGGACACACATGTAACCGAGCACTATGGAGGTGGATACAGGAAGATCACTTGGGCTTGCTAGCTGCCAGCCTAGCTCCAAGTTCAGTGAGAGAGCCCCTGTCTCAAGGGAACAAAGCAGAGAGAAGTAAAGCAAGATATACGAGGTTCTCTCCTGGCCTCTGCATGTGTGTACACAGATACATGCACCTACATATACACATATGCATACACTACACATACATATCATACACACACACACACACACACACACAAAGAAAAACAAAGTAAGACAGAGCCTATATTATACCATCTATGCAAACTATTAGCAGGCATGTAAAAATGTTGCCTGTTGCTATCATAAATATCCTGACAAATGCAGCTTAAGGGAGGAAGGCTTTATTTTGTCTCACAGCTCACGGTACAGTCCATCATGGAGAAGCACGACAGTGGGAACCCACGGCAGCTGTTCACATTGCATCTGCAGTCAGGAAGCAGAGGGAGATGAATGCCGGTGATCAGCTTTCTCTTTTTTTGTTCAGTTCAGGACTCCAGCCCATGGGATGATGCTGACCATATTCAAGGTGGGTCTTCACACCTAAACTATTACAATCTGTGAATCCCCTCACAGATAGGCTCAGTTTTTCTCTTCGGTGACTCTAGTTCTTGTCAAGTTGACAACCAATATTAACCATCACAGAGTTCAAGGAGTCGGTCTTCTGATCTAGACAGGCATGGCTCCCAAATGCACATGTTTTTCTATTAGAAAGAGGGTTCAAGCCTCATTCAGAGCTCACCACCTCTTTGTCACTGCAGAGTCCTAATATGCTTGATTAATTGGTGTCACAGCCTATAATAGGAAACCCCAGGGAAGGCGAGGACAAGTAGGTCAGGCACTTGGGAGTCAACACAGCTGACAGGCTGACACCAACCTAGTGAAATGAGAAAAAGTGAGAAGCATTAAGGATTAGGAGCTGGCACTCGGACCTCAACACACTTCCAGATAGAGATGATTGACCACAGGGCAGATATTTACACAGTCTAGTTATATCCATCTCTCTCTCTCTCTCTCTCTCTCTCTCTCTCTCTCTCTCTCTCTCTCTCTCTCACTCACTCTGGCAGCAGGAGGTTAGCTTATGTGAAAGCCAGAGGAATCCAAGATGGTTAAAAACTTGGCTCCCAAAAAGTTAGAAGAGATGGGTTAGCCAGGATGCAGTGTGAGGGTTACAGCAAATATTTGCTTCAAAGAGCCCGGCTGTCAGCCTGAGATCTGAGGAAAAAACTGACTTAGGAAAAACTCAAAGCAAAAAGTACACAAGTGGCCAAGGGATGCAGTCTTCAGGATCTCTTCATGAGGTTCAATCAGACACACAAAGTGATGTTCTAATCATGACACTGGGTCTTTATCAGAAAAATGAATTGTGTATGGAGTGGGAAATAGCTCAGTTTGTAGGGTGCTTGCTGTATAAGCATGAGCACCTGAGTTTGATCCTCAGATCCCACATAAAAATTCCAGATGTTGTGGCATATGCATGTAATCTCAGTGCTGGCTAGGTGAGACAGGTGGATCTCTGGGGCTGGTTGGCTGGCCAGCCTTGCCAAATTGGTAGTCTCCAGGTCAAAGAAGTGATCTGTCTCGAAAAAGAAAGTGGATGGTGTCTGAGGAAAAACACCCGAGGTTGATCTCTGACAGCCATATGAATACACACACACACACACACACACACACACACACACACACACAAACACACACACACAGCCACAAAATGATATAACGATTCAATGCAATCCTAATCAAAATCCCCATGAGATTCTTCACAGACTTGGAAAAATATCCTTAAATTCATATGGAAAAACAAAAGACCCTGAATAGCTAAAGCAACCCTGAATGAAAAATGCACCTATAAATACACTTCTAAGACATCTCATTTTCTAGGGGACTGTTAATTCCAATCCCACCCTATGAAGGTAAAGTCTATGTTTTGCTCTTTTGTATTTAACTTTTTTATTATATTTACTTATTTTGCGTGTGTGTGTGTGTGTGTGTGTGTGTGTGTGTGTGTGTCCACTCAGGCATGAACTTGGATACTGTGGCACACATGTGGAAGTCAGAAGACAACTTGCAAGATTTGGTTCTCTTCCCACCTTGTGGATTCTGGGAATCCAGCTCAGACATTAGGCTTGGTAGCAGTACCTTTGCTCACTGACCCATCCTGCCTCCTCTTTATTCCCCTTCCTGACAATCAAGAGCAGAGACACCATTGGTCTAACTATATTTGTTTACTGATTTGCAGCAAGCAAACATCAGATGTTTATTCCTTCTGTTGCTATGACTAGGGGTGAGAAGAAACCAGTATGGACAGACAGGTGGTCTGAGAGAGGAAGAAAGAGACATGAAGGGGCATCTCTGGAGAAGAACATTGCCCTGTGGCCTGCTCAGCCTGGGGCTTGGAAGTCTAGATGAGTTTTCAGGGGATCCTGGAAGAGAGCAGTCATCTTGCTGAGAGATCAGCCCTGTGCAGGAGGAGTGAACATTTAATGTGTGTTTGCTGCAAGTCAGTCAGGAAGCAGAGAGGTGAGTACTAGTGCTCAGCTTGCTTTCTCGTTTTTTTGTAGTCTTGGCCCTGCCCACAGCAGGTGAGTCTTCTCACCTCTTCTCACCTCAGTTAACCTAATCTAGGTAATGCATCACAGTCACAGGCATGCGTGCCCAGACTCTCTTAGACGCTGTCAATCTGACAATGGAGATTAACCATGGCACCCCTCTTATAAGTTCTTACTTGGAGTCCTGATGCCCCACACAGAGCTGCACACCCCACACAGATGCTACACTCACTTCCTGGGTTCGACTTCCACTCCTGAGCCAGCAACCCAGCACACAAAGCCAGGAAGCCAGGTCCATCTTGTGTCACCTATTGGCCCAGTACTTCTCACTTGACTCTTAGCTCTTTGATTCTGCTGACTTTATACTTCAGGTCTCTGTTATTACCCAGGACCTCCGTTTTGGTCGACCATGCATTCCTGCTGTTCCTTTTGCCCAGCAGCCTTGGCATCTCCATCTTAGGCATTTTTCAATTTGACATGCTCCTGGGGCCAGTGATGCCAACACCTGCAGCTGGGAAACACCTTATCTTCTAACTATACTCAGATGTTCCTATAAGGCTCCTTCCTCTGGGCATAATATTATCATTCCATTGTAGTTTTGTAGTAAATAGGTTGGCCTAGTAGCCATGGCAACTCATTGAACAGAATAATGCAGAGGTATCTAGATCTCCTGTTGGTAGAAGAAGGGAGGGTCACAGGGCCCTCATCTTGGATTCCATCCATAACTCCTTCCTGTCCTCACCCCTCCCACCCCTGCAACCCCCACTACAAGTGATGTTGGTGGTAGAGTACATATGAGAATTGAGAAGATAACTGAAATGGAGACTCTATGATGGAGCTTCCATGAGGTCATGATTCATGATGGGTGGGGCTTTGTGGTGATGCAGCTTCCATGAGGTCATCATTCATGATGGGGAGGGGCTTTGTGGTGATGCAGCTTCCATGAGGTCATTCATGATGGGTGGGGTTTCGTGGTGATGCAGCTTCCATGAGATCATGATTCATGATGGGTGGGGCTTTGTGGTGATGCAGCTTCCATGAGGTCATTCATGATGGGTGGGGCTTTGTGGTAATGCAGCTTCCATGAGGTCATGATTCTGATGGGAGGGGCTTTGTGGTGATGCAGCTTCCATGAGGTCATTCATGATGGGGAGGGGCTTTGTGGTGATGCAGCTTCCATGAGGTCATTCATGATGGGTGGGGCTTCGTGGTGATGCAGCTTCCATGAGATCATGATTCATGATGGGTGGGGCTTTGTGGTGATGCAGCTTCCATGAGGTCATTCATGATGGGTGGGGCTTTGTGGTAATGCAGCTTCCATGAGGTCATGATTCTGATGGGAGGGGCTTTGTGGTGATGCAGCTTCCATGAGGTCATTCATGATGGGTGGGGCTTTGTGGTGATGCAGCTTCCATGAGGTCATCATTCATGATGGGTGGGGCTTTGTGGTGATGCAGCTTCCATGAGGTCATCATTCATGATGGGTGGGGCTTTGTGGTGATGCAGCTTCCATGAGGTCATCATTCATGATGGGTGGGGCTTTGTGGTGATGCAGCTTCCATGAGGTCATCATTCATGATGGGTGGGGCTTTGTGGTGATGCAGCTTCCATGAGGTCATCATTCATGATGGGTGGGGCTTTGTGGTGATGCAGCTCCATGAGGTCATCATTCATGATGGGAGGGGTTTTGTGGTGATGCAGCTTCCATGAGGTCATCATTCATGATGGGTGGGGCTTTGTGGTGATGTTCCATGAGGTCATCATTCATGATGGGTGGGGCTTTGTGGTGATGCAGCTCCATGAGGTCATCATTCATGATGGGAGGGGTTTTGTGGTGATGCAGCTCTTGGGGCATCACCCATTCTCCTCTAAGTAACCCCTTGTCTGTGTTCTGTAAGCCCAATAGTCATTGTTTTCCATGTCAGTCTTTTGTGTACTTATTTACTTTGGTCTGTCGGTGTCTTATTTGGGGAGAATAGATATTTGTTCATGTAGTATCAGGGGAACCCTGATCAGCTAAGCCAGGCCACTGACCTTTACTCTACTGGCAAGTCAGGGACAGAGGGCACAATGAGCTGGTCAGGGTACATGAACCACTCAGATAACTGTGGAAGAGAGTAGAAAAGTCTCCAACATTATTCCTTCAAGGTCCAGTTCTGGCATTGTGCACAGTATTCATGCTTCACTTCTCATAGAAATTAATCTGTTTTTACATACTCTGTGTGTGTATGTATGCAAATGTACAAATGCACACTTGCACATAGACACATGCTTCTGTGCGGGTCAGAATAGAACTTGTGAGCTGGTTCTCTCTTTCTACCATGTGTCTAGGAATTGAACCAGGTCATCAAGCTTGGCACCAAGTGCCTTTATCCACTGAGCCATCCCACCAGCCCACAGTCCTTACATTAAAAGAATCCATTGTTAGTAGGTTTACAGTAATGCTCAGAGGTTATGCTAGCATTTGCACAACCTCTGAGCATTTATAAATTTAAAGTCACACAGATAGACTGGCCTGAGCCCCACGGGATGATACCATCCAGTGTTCTTCCTGGCATGCCATGCTCCTGTCTGCTGTGTGCCTCTCACCAGGGACTCCTGCTCAGTTCTCTGAGAGTCAGCTCTGTTAACTCTGCTTCCCTCCCCCAGCCTCTGCGCCCTTAAGAAATAACTTGCTCCACTGAATCGTTGCTTTACCTACAAGACATAATTTTATTCTCCTGCCTCTGATTTCATTATCTCTGTTTTGTCACTCGATCTTGCTTTTTTCTAGGAGTTTCCAAAGGATTTACAATGAATGATAAGAATGGAATTATAAGTACCAAAAAAATAGAGAATAATTAAATGTCAGTCATGGCTGTGATAGAGTGAATGGAATCCAGTATCTTACCATTTGGGGCACTGACTAAGATACTCATTAACTGTTGTTATTCCTAAGGCTGGGAGTTTGGCAGGCACTCCAGACTGGTGAGACGGAGCACGCTCACCTGCCTCTCCCACTTCCCAAGCCTGTGGAAGATAAGCATCTCTGGAAGCGAGACTTTTGAAATGAGATTGTTTATGCATGGAGGAGTAAGTATTAATACCCAAAGTGTATTCATATGGTGATCGTTTTGTGGCAACAGGAATGGGAAGTGTTATTTCTCTATTAAATTTAGAGGCCACTGGATTATGCTCGCTAGGCTGGCATGCCTGCTTGGTTTCTTTCCACTTATGGTGATGGTTCCAGTTGCATTTTCAAACCTGATACCTCTGCCTGAATGTCTTCTGTATACCTGGGCTTTGGTGCTGAAAAAAAAAACTGATTTACTAGTCAACATGCTTTGTCTGCCACAGGCCTGCATTACAAGCAGAGTCAGTCACGCTGTCCACTGCACTGTGTCCTGGAGTCCTGAGCTTTGTTTAAGGGCCCCTGTCACAGAGACACAGTAAGTGAGACAGAAGGGACAGGTCTGCAGAATGAGCTGTAGGAAGAACAACTGAAAAAATGGGAGTGTTTAATAGGAAGAGGCCAAGGCTACAATGTAAGTGAGAATTATCTTCAAACATCCAAAGAGAAGGGCTGGGCTGATAGCTTAGTTGGTAAAGTGCTTGCCTTGCAAGCATGAGGATCTAAATTCAATCCCCAAAACCCATGTTAAAATGCTTGACATGGGGGCTGGAGAGATAGCCTAGCAGTTAAGAGCACCCACATGGTATTGCACGACACGGGTGCACAGACCTACATGCAGACAGTACACTCATACACATAAAAAAAGTGCTTGACATGGTGGTGAGTGCTTGTAATCCCAGCTCCAGGGAGGTGGAGACAGGAGGGTCCCTGAGGCTCACTGTTCAACACCCTAGTGAGCTCCAGACCAAAGAGAGACTGGACCTCCAAAATGAAGGTGGGTGGTGCATGAGGAATGGCAGCTGCCTTCATACACATGCACTTGTGCATGCACACACACAAGTGCACACACGCAAACGTCCAAACACAAACAACCCAAAGGCAACAGTACTATGTGATTATTTGATACCTTTTCTGTGTTATCTCAGATCACAGAGCTTGCATTAAAGGATAGAGGACTTCAAGTTCGACAAAAATAATGGAATTTTACATTTTGCAGTGGCTAAGAACTTACAAAGTCCTTTAAAAAGTGTTGTCAATAGAAAGTATCACCGATGAATGTGGCCTAATTTTTTCATTGTTTTGCATCTGCAGCTCTTCTGATAGTGCCTGGCAGAGTACACATTTGATGTTTGTATTTTCCACTTTTCTGTTGCTGGGATAGAATGCCATGACCAAAGGCAATTTACCAAGAAAGAGTTTATTTTGGCGTATGTTTCCCGAGGGAGAGTCCATCCTGGTGGGCGGCATGGCAGCTGGCAACAGGAGAAGGAAGCTGGCTGATCACATTTTATTCACACCCAGGAAGTGCAGAGAGAACAGGAAGTGGGGAAAGACCATAAACCCCAAAGCCTGCCCCACTGATGTACTTTCTCCAGCAAGAACCCACCTTCTAAAGTTTCCACGACTTCTCTAAACAGCGCCACCAAACGGAGGACCGAGTGTCCAAATAATGACCCTAAGGTGCCATTTCTCACCAGCTCACCATAGTGTTATATGTTCAGACTGCAGAGGACACTCACTGAGGTTCAGATATGTAGAATGATCTCTTAAACCCCCATTAGGCTCTAAACCATCTTGGGCCCAGATGTCCTATAAGAGTCTAATGTCTTACATAAGGGTTTAATGAGGTCGGCTTTCTACTGTGGTGTGGATTATCTTGTGAGGAAGTTAGTGGCTCTCTCTTTAGATGCTAAGCGAGCTCACCTGTCAATGTGCTGACTTTCCAGCCTGTATCACCTGACTGGATCAGTCTTACATAGACTGAGTTTGGCCACTGAAGCTCAGGATGGCCAACATAACGAGAACGTGCCTTGTTCTCCTTGTCTCCTTGTCTCTGTGCCCCTCGCCTCCTCTCCTTTCCTTCTGTATTTGTTATTTTTCTCATTGCTGTGACATAAACACCTAACAAAATCCACTTAAGGAAGGAAGGGTTTATGTTGTCTCACAGTTTGAGGAAGCATGGTGGCTGGAGCCTGAAGCAGCTGGTCACATTGTGTCCACAGTCAGGAAGCAGAGAGAAGAATGCTGGTGCTCAGCTTGCTTTCTCTGTTTTATTGAGTCTGAGACCCCAGGCCCTGGGATGGTGCCACCCACATTCGTGGTGGGTCTTTCCTGCTTAGTTAAGTTTCTGGAAATCCTCACATAAACTCACCCGGAGGTGTGTTTCCATAGTGATTCTAAATCTCATCAAACTGACAATGAAGATTAAACATCCCATCTTCTGCAGGTTCCCGCTCCTCCCAGCTCTCTGTAAACTCTCCAACACACAGCTTCCTGGTCTCTGCCCCCATTTCTGGCCCTAGTAGAGAAAAAAAAGCCATGTCAAGTAGCCTTGCCTACTTCAGCCAGTGGTACCTTCTCACTCTCCTTTTCTTGGAGTTCTTTGGGTTTTTTTTTTTTTTTTGGTATCTTCAACAGGGGGGAAACAATGCAAAGATGAAATCATGATGTTTGAATTCCAGGCACCATGTCCCTTGAAGTGTGAGCTTTTGTTTTTTTAATTTTTGGAGATGGGGTTTCACTGTGTAGCTCTGGATGGCCCAGTTGTGAGATCTTTGAAGGAGAACTGTATGGGGACCTTGTGTGTGTGTATGTGTGTGTGTGTGTGTGTGTGTGTGTGTGTGTGTGTGTGTGTGTGCATGTGAAGGCCATGTGTGTCTCTCTCAATGGCTCTCCATCTTCTTTGAGACAGTCTCTCACTGGCTTGGAACTTTCTGATTTCTGCTGACCTGACTGGCCAGGAGAAATCCCTAGGGATTTTCCTGTCCCAGTCTCCCCAGGAATGAGATCATAGATGTGCACCACCACATCTGTAGTTTGTGCATGGGCTCTGCGAATGGAATGCAGATCCCCATGCTTATGCAGTGAGCAGCTTTATGACTGAACTAGCTCCTCGAGCCCGTATGGAGACCTTGGCCCCAGAACCTTGGCTGCCGGGTTAACTCATGCTGTTACAACAGCCCACCTCTGTGGCTGGCAGCTCTGCTGAGGCCTCTCCTCTTCCTTCTCTACCTGGCCCGATCACCTTTCCCAATATTTAGACAGCCTGCTAGATTTCTAGTTACTGCTGGGCTAGGGTAGCAATGGATGTATATCTCTGTGCTTTCAGTCCCAGCAGGAGGATGGACAGTTCAAAGTCATCCTTAGCTACAGAATTTCAGGACAGCCCAGACTATATGAAACCCTGCCAAAAAATAACAACAACAACAAAAAACCCACAAAACTGGCACACACCCCCTTTCCCCCCCCTGCTACTCAGGAGGCAGAGGCTGGTGGAGCTCTGTAAGATGGAGGTCAACTTGATCTACACAGTGAGTTCCAGGCCATCTGGGGCCTGTCTCAAAAAAAAAAAAAAAACCAAAACAAAACAAATAAACAAAAACAAACAAACACAAAAACCCCCAAACACAATGTTCACTGGGGCGGTTAAAAAGGGCGCGGCTAAGGCAAGGAAAGACTATGCGGGGTGGGGCTCTCCTAGGTATGAGCTAAGCAGATCTATAGCCTTCTAGTCATCATAGCCATCTCCAAAAGTCTAGTTCTCATTCACAATGGCATGATGCCAGTACAGCATCAACTCCCTTCATAGCTCAAAGGAACAGACACCAGGGCTCTACCCAGAGCAGCTCAGCGAGCCACGTGCTCTCCTCTCCCAGCCTCCATCACAGACTCCAAAGGATAGGAATTTTAAGAATCCCCCAGTAACAAGCACATGGTTAATAGGACCATGAATAAGCAAGCAAAGATCTGTCTGCTTCCGTTTCCTCTATCAATATTGCTCTGAAAGCCAATTTGTCAGTTCGCAGTCAGAAAGCTCACCCTGGTCTCCTTTAATGTTTCACGCTAGGTTTGTCCAACAAGAGTAATAAAAATAATGACACCGTTATCCCTCTTCTCTCTTTGTTTTCAGTGCATCCCATGCAGGTTGAATAATGAATTACTCTCGCATTATCCAGACCCCTTGCTCTCGACTTCCTCTGGTGGCTGGACTTAAGCTATTATCCGATTGTCAAAGCCAGAGCAGCCTTAACCAGGCGCAGTGAGTGATTCGGAGATTCAGATGCAGTCCAGGGCCAAAATTATCCAAGAGTACAGTTTCAAGCTAGAGAAAAGAAAATTACCAGCCTGTGTGAAAACGAATCCGGAACCTGGTGAAATATTAAGTATTTCATTAGTAATCCTTTTGGAACAAAAATAAGTAGACAACAGAATTAGTTGCGAGATGAGCATAAAAGGCTAATTAATGTTACTATATTCGGCTGATTGACTTTGAGGCTATTAGATCATTATTTTGTTGTCTGGATCTCTGCCTCAGTCAGGCTAAAGAAACCCGTTTTGAGAGAAAAACAAAAAAACCAAAAAATGTGCTCTTTCTCCTATTACTTCATTCTTTATTTCTTTGTAATGATTACTTCTTTTTTTTTTTTTTTTTTTTTTTTGGTCTTTCGAGACAGGGTCTCCCTGTAGCCCCAGCTGTCCTGGAACTCACTCTGTAGACCAGGCTGGCCTTGAACTCACAAAGATCCGCCTGCCTCTGCAGGAGACCCACCCATATTTCTGAACTTGGTTCTTCCCCCATTTTTCCTCCCTTCTCTTCCCTTCCAATCTCCCCCGCCCCCTTCTCCCTCCCTCCCTTCTCCTGTTCCTTCCCTTGTAGAGTCTTGTTATAAGCCCAAGGTGGCTTGGAACTCAGTACATAGCCTTAGGTGACCTTGAACTTTCGATTCTTCTACCTCCACATGCCCAGTGCTGGGATTACAGGTATGTGCCATGACGCCCAGTTTGTGTGGTGGTGGGCATGAAGCCACGCATGCTGGGCAAGCATTCCACCACCTGAGCTTCTCCCCCAGACCCGAATGCGGTTTCTTAGGTAGCTCAGTCTTGGAACACATCTTCAGACCATGAACAGTACACAGCCAGCGGCAGGAGCAGATCAAGTGTGAACGTGGGAACGTGGGAGTGCGCCTGGCGATAGATAGCAGGGCTGGCATCTGGGGAGTACTGCGTCGGCCACTGCTTTTCATCCACAGTGCTCTCCTTTGACTTCCCGCCTTCATCTTCTCCCTTGACTTTATTCCAGCTCACCCCACACCATCCGCATAATGGGAGTGAACCCTGTTTTCCCACTGTAGACAGACCAGTGAAAAAGGTACTGGAAACTACTTGTGAGAAGGTGGAGTCTGTCTTCACTGCCAGTGTCATAGGTGCCACTTAGCAAAGAAACGTGTTGAATTATGTCAACCTAATACCCATTCGTTCTGCTTCGTTTTAACCATCAGCTTGACACAGACTGCAGAGTTTCAGTTGAGGAATTTTCTAGAACAGACACCATGCGTGCATTCATTCCTCTCTGCTCTTGACTGTGGATGTGATGTGACAAACTAAGTGAGTGTGTCCCTTGCCTCTCCCTCAGGGATGGACTGTGACCTGAGATTGTACACCAAATAAACTCTTTCCTCTCTTAAATTGCTTTTTCTCAAGTTTTTTAAATTTAATTTTATTTTTGTATGTGTATGAATGTACTGTCTTCATGTAAGTCTGTGCACCCATGTCGTGCAATGCCACGGAGGTCAGAAGAGGGTCTTGCATTCCCCTGGAACTGGAGTTCTCCTGGAATTGGAGTTACAGATGGTTCTTACCACCATGTAGGTTCTGGGGATAGAACCTGTGTCCTCTGCAAGAGCAGTTGGTGCTCTTAACCACTAGGCTATCTCTCCAGCCCATTGTTTTTGTTTTAATAAGTCACAGCATCAGAAATAAAACTAGAACTGAACCTCAAACGGGTTTCTCACCTCTTACCCCGACCCATGTAACATGGCTTTGTTAATTAGACAGGGCAGTTGTCTGCCCCCCCCCCCCCGTGTGGCATTGCAGTTTTCCACCAAAGCATGCACTGGGCAAGCAAAGTGCAGGATTGAGTTTCAGTAGTGCTTGCTTTGTTGGTCAGGTGCTCTTGAACAGCAAACAACTTGAAGAGCTCTCTGCAATGGACCTGCATGTATTCTCCTGCAGAGCTGACTTCTAACAAAGATGTAAAATGAGTAAGACCATCCCTAGAATTTCCTTTTTTGCTTTCCTATCTATTCCTTTCTCGGTCAACTTATTTGTCCAGACACTAGAGTTTATTTATCAATACACATCTAAGAAGTAAAGTCCTTTTTCAAAGGACTCTCATGTGCCATTCTAGTAGAGAGTTTTGAAGAACAAAGAATTTCGAGACAGACAAATTTCTATGCTGGCTTTCCAGGTGCCCCAGAAGTCAAGGAGCAGGAGATAATCTTCTGTTCTCTGTTCTTAGGGGGGTTCCCTTGGGTGCTAAAGACCTGTGATCAGCCTGCATTTTGGGATGTCATGGCCATTTCCAGAATGGCAGAAGGCAGGCCAAACGAAGGAGGAGGCCTGATTAGTCACAAGATGAGTCGTAGGTGATCTGCCTAGAACTTCAGGCAGGTTGCTCTTGGCTTCTGCAGAGAAGAAGGGAAGAGGATTGTGTCCCTCCAAACAGCAGCCAGACCCAAGCCAAGCCAATGTAACAAGAGCTTGCACAGTGAGACAGTGTGACCTCTGTCCTCCAGTTCTATAACAGCTCAGCTGTCCACAGGTGTGGACAGAGACAGCAGCTCACTACTCTTTCCGTTTCCTTCTCTTGTCTGAAAAAAATGTAAATGAGAAGAGGAAGAGGAAGAAGAAGAGAAGAGAGATGAGGAGGAAGAAGAGGAGGTAGAAGAAGCAGAAGGAGGAAGATGGAAGAAGAAGGAGGAGGAGGAAGAGGAGGAGGAGGAGGAGAAGAAGAAGAATTAGGACAAAGAGGAGGAGGAAGAGGAGAGAGAGAGAAGGAGGAAAGGGGACATTAAAAGGACTTTTATTTACATTCATGAGCATGGAGGCCTGGAATGAGGTGGAAATTTCATTTTATTTTCATATTTTTTAAAGTAGCTCTGTTTTCTCTGGATAAAATGGAGATATGATATCTGGATATCATGTGAATAAATATGAGACTGGATTAGTAATTTGGAAAGAAATTTTTACACAACAAGTAGATTTCTGGCCTGCACATCCTTTGCTTGTAATGTCAGCTTCCTAAAGACAGGGATGTGGTTGGTGCAAGTCTCCTTCCATGGGTTTTGTGGGCAGATGTCACAGTGTGTTGAAATGGGATTGGTTGGGATTTGGGTGTTTCCCCAGATATCACAGACAGTCCTGGCTCCTAAATGCAGTGGATGGCTACCCAGGAAAACCACACTGTTGTGCTCTGGGAAGGACGGCTTTGCTGGGAATTCATCATGGATCTGGAGACATCAAGTATCTGAGCTTAGTGGGTTGGAGCCTGCTGAAGAGACCACTGTTTCATATCTGCAAAAATTACTCTACCTCGATCTCCCTCTGAGTTATTGGTCAGAGTAGTCCAAGAGACTCCCAGTATAACACGGGCTATTTCCAGGGCCCTTGGTTATCCCCCAGAACTCAAAGGTAAGACTGTACTGCTGGTGACAGGACATAATTTGGACACAGGACTTGGAACAATGGAGCAGGAATTGACCTGGAAGTGTTTTCCCTGACGACTAGCTCTCAGTTCTGGAGGATACTATGCAAGCTGCTAAGGAGAAATCAATCAATGGTCCAACCCAGTCCTAAAGCTGAATAACCATAAATACTGGCACAGCAAACTATCTCTAATGGTGCAATTAGTGGCACTGTTACTGGGGCGGGGGGGGGAGGGAGACAGTAATCAATAGCTACCCATTGGACTTAGGTCCCTCTTGATGGGAGTGAACTCATGATTGGCACTGTAACTATAGCCAATATATGTGACTGGAGAGGTCATAGATCCCAGAGAGAACTGTATCTTTGTCATATCTCTAGATAAAGGAAATATCTTATCATATCCTAAATATGGATCCTTATATTTACAGATAAGTATATAGTATACCACTCATCAAAGAAGCTTCTGTTTGTAACAGATGGAGGCTACTTCAAGTTCTACAACTGGTTACACCTAGAGAATATATGTCTGAGAAATATCCATCCCTAGGTGACACATCTACAATGAAACCTCTACACCTAAAGCTCCGAGAACATTGTGAAACAGGGGGTGGAGAGAATACAGTGCAGCCCTCAACTCTCCCCGGAGAAGCTTGCTTAGACAACGGAGAACAGTACACACAGAAGGCCACAACTGGCTCAGTTTTAGAGAATAAGAAACTGCAGAGTGTGTGTGTCCGTGGATAGGACTCCCATATTAGACCTCTCCCACCCAGGGTTCAGGGAACATTTCAGAAAGGAAGGGGGAAAGATTGTAAGAGCTGGGGTTGGTCCATGAACACAGGGAAGCAGAGGCTTTCAGACCACTGGAAGCTTGCTCATGTGAATGTGTGGCAATGGTGGCATGGAGCTGGCCCCAGCCTGAGAACTGCTGGAAACTGATTACGGCTGGGTGAGGGAGAGTAGACCTTCCTTGAGATCTCTAGATAGGCTGAATGGACTCTAGTGGATGAACTTGCAATGAGAGACATCTGGGTAAAATGTTTGACCAAATGGGACTTCGGATGTATGCAGAATGTGAGGCCCAGTGTGGGAGATGTGGGGGCCAGGAGGGGGGAGGGGATCTAAATTTGATTAAGAACTGTTGTATGAAATGTATAGAAACTCAATAAAAATGTTAAAACAATTACTCTACCTCAATGCAACCTGACACCTTGTGGTCATTTTCGTTCATGATGCAATAAGAAATGTACTCGCTCATGTCATTTCCTGAGAACTGGTAGTATCCGGACATCCATTGCTGGATGTGGCAAAGGCAGCTGCCTTTAGGAGGAACGATTTCCCCTTCTGGAGGGAAAAGCCAGAAAGGAAATACACAGGGACTCAGAACAGAGCTTTGCTGAAGCGTGGGCAAGTTTCCATTGTCTTTGTAGATGCAACTACAAGAATCGCTCTCAGCTTGGAGTGTGGGATTCCTTCTGAACTCTGATTCTTGCACTGTCGAAGTGTTCATTCATCTTTCGAAGTGTTTATTTTTACATGTATCTGTGTATAAGGTGTGTTCACACGTGTGCACACACATGTATATATGTGCATGTGGTGACATAGGTTAATACCAGGTATCTTTCTTAATCGTTCTCCACATTGTGTAGTAAGGCAGAGTCTCTCATTTGAACCCAGAGCTTGTTGACTTGCATGGAGATACCCTGTCTGTACCCCCTGTGCACTGATTACAGACGGGCTCCAGCACCTGCCAGTGTTCATGCGATGCCAAGGATCCAAACTCCTGTGTACAGTGCACATGTGCACCCCTGAACATCTCCTCAGACCCTGTCTATTCGTTTTAATGAATCAGTTCCAACCAAACTTCTGAGATTGCAGCCTGAGATTGTCATCTACAAAGTTCAAGCTCAACATGTGCAATGAAAGTAGAGAAATAGCTCCTATTGTTTAAATAAGTTCATAATTTTGTGTTGGGTCACATTCATAGCTGTCCTGGGGTGCACGTGGCCCATGGGTTGTAGGTTGGACATCCCCATCAATGTAAGAGAAGGCAAGATAGAGGGGAATTAAATCTCCGTCTTACTCTGTTTCTGTTGGGAATCTCTGTCAGCTCCACTTAAAGCATAAGATAACTACTTCCAGACAGCTGTGCCCATCCACATTTGTATGTGGTTTAGCAAATGCTGGGACTGGCTCTCTCAGCCTCCATCTCATCCCACACTTTATTTGGAAATGCTGGGAAACTAAACCCTGCACCGTCTAGAAGTCTTAACAGCTAAGATTTTGGATACAAATTAGGCTGCACTAATCTAGTACATTTGGGGGTAATCTGAAAGACAGCAGGCAGTGGGCAGGCTGGGTACTGCCAAGAAAGGCTGGGCAGAGGTGAGAACCTGCGGCAGCCTCACTCGTGGTTGAGCTCTGGAAGACCTGCTGTGGCAGTGACACTCATTGGTAGTGGCAGCGATAAACAGACAGCAGGATCTTGGCCTCAGGACCACAGACCATGCAGACGTGGCCTTGGAAGCGGTCATTTCCTGGTGATTCCTGGTACCAGCTCCGCCCACTCTCAAATATTTTGCAAGCAGCTCTTTCTTTCCACTCAAAATGCTCTAAGGGGTTTCCTGTATCCAGCTCCTGACCCACAGCCAGTATCTGCCTCTGTCAAGGTCTCTGTCTCATAGAGGCCATTTGAAGTCAGTCAGGCCTTTTGAGTCTATATGCAATACACCTCTCTGATACTTGCCTCCTATCTTAAACCATAACTCACATTCAACCCTTGGGCACATCTCTTTTTGGTCTCTTTGGGTGTAAGATGTTCTTATATGCCACGTGCATCCTCCTTGACCCATTTGAACTCACTGTTTTCTGTAGTAGGGACTTCCCAGCAGAGTGACAGCTCATATATGATCATCCTCAGGTGTGAGTGAGTTGGCATCACCCTGATGGGCGCTGAAGTTGACAGTGAGTGCACCCCATTCCCTGCTGTGACCTATCACAGGAAATTTCTAAGAAGACTACACTGTTTATCAACAGGGCCCTCTATGAGCCCTGATTTTTGCTTGGGGGTGAATCCACACTGAGATAGAGTAAACCTATCATTCATTCTGATATGTGCCTTCAATGTTCTCCCTGTATTTGTCCCAGGCTTGCTGGTGTTGTAGAGCTGCCCCCCACCCCCAATAAAACATTCCCTAGGAGAGGGAAACTCCCAAGACTCAGGGAGTAAAGGAAGCAGCGGTACAAGGTTCCAGGAAGTAAATAAAACTCACAAGACTCAGGAAGCTCAGGAAGCTTACAAGCTTCATAAGGCTCCTCCCCAAGGTTATATAAACAGTAACAGTTGTTGGGGAGAGGAGACACTTCAGTAGCACTGCATGAAAGTCATGCACAGAGATAAAGAATGTTCTAGGCCCTGAGAGGCAAGTGCTTCTCAGGGCTCTGCATGGTGACATTCTCAGCTTCTACACAGAAGAAAAGAGGAATGTTCAGGGGTGACAGAGGGTGCTGGAAACACATAAGGTTCTTATCTGATGGTTTCAAGGATCATTCCCTATTTTAAGAACTATGGGGTAGGGTTCAGGAGACACAAAACTGTGCTGATAACAGACGACATGGGCTCAAGGAAGGACAATTCATGGCATGCACAGTAACAGGAAATCTGTGCCTGGACAGGTAGGGTAGAATGATTGTTATTTACCCCCAAATTGAAATATTCCTTCGTAGAAGGAAATTCATTAAGGTCCAAGAAGTTCTAAAGGAAAGCTAATTAAGACTCAGGAAGAAAACAGCTCACAATCTCAGGAAGTCCTGAAATTTACCAGATGCTCAAAGCCTCTTCCTCCCAGAGGTTATAGAGTCAGTAAGGACTGCTGAGGAGAGGACATTCTCTCACATATTGAGCTGTCTACAAATTGTCTGGAGGGCTCCAGGATTCCAGTGTTCCTGAGTTGTCACTTCTGCTGGGGTAGGCTTTGAATGATACAGCTACCTTTAAGTCTCCTCTGCTCCTATAAGCGACCCCTCACGCACTGGTTCCACAAGTTGGTGGTAGCCTTACTTTGGTCTAACTTTGGCTCCCTTTGGGGGTGAGTAGATGTTTGTTCACATCTCCCCAGGCACAGTCAGACAACAAAGGTATACTTGGCTTGATAAATGGGTAGAAATGATGCTGCACCTGGTGCACCGTATCTGAGAAACTGTACCCTGGGCGTCCACGAAGATGTTGTAGACTCTTAGTTTCTCTCCAACCTTCTATGCCATGTGCTTGGATGAGTGCAGGTCCATCATGGACCATGAAAAGTGTTACAGTACAAGACACCATTGTTGACAGTACAATTAAGATGGAAGACTCCTTAGAGAAAAAGCATTCATTTCACCAAAGAAAACAGAGGTCCAAGGACTGGAGAGATGGCTCAGGAGTTCAGAGCAGTGGCTGCTCTTGCAGAGGACTTGGATTTGTTTCCCAGCACCCCCACATGGTGGCTAACAACTGCCCATAACTCAAGTTTCAGGGAATCTGACACCCTCTTCTCACCTCTGTTGGCACTGTACAACATGAGTGCATTACATGCAAGGAACACACTCATACATATAAAAGAGAAATAGAGGTTCAGAAAAGCATCCAGGTGTGTTCAGTCTTTTGACATTAAAATAAAACATTGTCATTTTCACCCCCAAAGTTTATACTCAAAAGCCATACAGTAGAGTTACACATAATAATCACACACACACACACACACACACACACACACACACACACACATAAAGTTCTTATAATGCTTAAAGTGAGTTTATGATTTTGTCTTAGGTTCAGAGCTATCATTGGCTGTGTGTGGCCTGTGGCCTCTGGATTAGACATTCCTGGTTGACCTAGAATCATTTTGCAAGCTAGAAGCGATACCTGGCAGAGGCTGGTTTGGTGACTTATAGCATCTTCCAGGACAGCCTGCCCAATATCTCCACCTGGATTTCCTACTCTGATTGGATGAAATATGAAGCCAACAAAAAAAGCTCTCAGTTGATGTTGTCAATCCATGTCCTCTAATCTAATTGGTCTTAAGGTTGGTACCAAGTTTTTCTTTCTAGACCTGTAACCAGCTTGTCTGCTAAAGGATGAGTCTCTCTCTCTCTCTCTCTCTCTCTCTCTCTCTCTCTCTCTCTCTCTCTCTCTCTCTCTCTCTGCTATGTGTGTGGGTTGACACCAGATATCTTTGTTAGATACTTTTGACCTTAGTTTTTGAGAGAGGGTCCCTCACTGAACCTGGACCTCAGCATTGGGGCTACAGATGCTCACTGCAATGTCCTGATTTTACGTGGGTTAAGGACCCAAACTCAGGTCCTTATGCTTACGTGGATGCACTTTACTGACTGAGCCAACTTCCCAACCCCTGTTTCTTTAATGATAGAAGGAGCTCTAATGATCAATAGATCTAATGTTTCCCCTGGTTTTTATGAACTAGCTGCTTGGTTCAGTTTTTCAAGATTCTGCTTATGTGCACAGAGGAACTCTGTTAGAGTCCTCATGTAAGAGATACCATCCTTCATACAGAAAGAAGCCACTGTGGAGAAGCAAGAAGGGTGTTGTGGCTAGGGATAGTAGTAAGACACTTGATCCTTGTGCACAAGGCCCTGGGTTCGACCCCCACCAGCATAATGAAGGTCCTACAATCTGGATGAGATAGTGCTTCAAACTAATAAGTGTTTGAAATCTGGCAGTGTCTGTGTGCTGCATCTGAGTCTCCCAGCTCAGCATCTGGCAGAGGATTCAGCAAATAGGTACAAAAATGACCAGTGAGCAATTGCAAAAAGAGTCATTGAGAGTAAAGTGGGATATGGGGCTTTGAGGTAGTTAGACCTGTGGTCAGACCCTAGCTGCAGCTCCAGGGGAGTTGATTATGGAAGATAAGACTTGGTATCTCGGGGGCTGGGGAGATTGTATGGGGGTTAAAGCCTTTGCCACTCAACGTCAAGGAAACCCACATAAGTGCTGTACATGCCGTGTGGGCATGGCTGCTCACCTGTAAGGGTAGCCTTAGAAAGTAGAGACAGATTCCCAAAGCCAGCTGCATAGCGAGAGTAGTCATACCAGCAAGCTCCTGCTTTGATGGAGAGACCCTGCTTTGGTCAATTGACGGAAGAGCAACTGAGGATGAGTCCCAGCCTCAATCTTAGGCTCCACAATCATGTGCACACTGTGCATGTGCATCCACACACATGTGCCCACATATATGCAAATTCACATGTATACCTTACATATAAAAAATGGAAAAGACATGGTATTTTAGGACTAGAGATATAGCCCAGTTGATAGAGTTCTTGCCTAGCATTCATGAAAGCCTTAGTTTAACCCTTGGCATGGCATAAACCAGGCATGTTGGTATGATTATAATCCCAGCACTTGGGAGCTGGAGGCCAGAGGATATGGATATATATATATATATATATATATATATATATATATATATATTTCAAGGTGATCTTTAGTTATATAGTGAGTTCAAGGCCAATCTGGGATACAAGAAACCACGTCTCAAAAAAATTAAAAAGTAAATAGGTGCAATAAAATAAAAGTTGGTACCTTGGGGAGCAGTCATGAGAATTAAAGTTGACAGATCAACTTTAATAGATAGAACCCATGATTGGCTGCAGTTATATAATGCAGGTAGATACTATTCATGTGAGTTCCATCTGAAAACAGAATCTATACTTAGAATCCAAAAAGCAGGTCTAGTCCAACCCTCCGTTAGGTGTGCTGTCTTTCTTATATGAATTCCACACTTATCCGCAGATCATGTTCCCCTGAGACTATCAACCAAACATCTACACAGGAGACAGCCTGTAGATGGTGGAGGCTTTGGTAGAAAGGGAAGAATGTTTGAGGCAGCCTCACACCTCGGGTGCCTACCATCAGGCGGCTTGTGCTCTCCCAGGCCCACGTCTTGCCTCTCGTGCAAAAGCATAACGTTTCCTTCTTGCTGGTCCTATGTGTGTATCACCCCACACCTGCCTGAGCTTCCATTTACTAGATAAAGTTTTCCATAAAGCACCATGCTAGGTTGGAATGTGAGTGTGTGTTGAATGGAGCACATTTGAATTTCATAAGAGGCTGTTTCAACCCGGGGCCGAGGCCCTGGACTATCAAATCGAGGAAGGCACAGTCTGAATTAATCAGCAAATATATACTAATTCATGCTGACCTTTTTTCAAGCTGAGGCCTTTTATCACTCACTGTAGGTTTAACACTGGCCTACCGGGTGTTATTACAAAGGACTCAATGGTTGGTCATAATTATATAATGCAAATGACATTTGCTGTTTTGTTTGAGCTTATTCCCTCAGATGTTTCCTCCTTTTATCACACTCCTCACACATCTGTGTCCCTGCAATGCCGCTCTGAGCTCCTCCTCTCCTGGTCCCCAAGTTGCTAGCACTGTCTATCCTGACTGTCATGCAGACACGGCCCGCTGTGAACATCCGGCGGCTGTGACACGTGCCTGTGACACAGGTTATGCTGACAGCTGGTCGGAACAGGTGTACACTGATTCCACCGTCAAATGGCAACACACATTTGGCTCCTGCCCAACGCACAGGCATGAAAAACCTGTTCTCTTCACATTTCTTTGGAGACTGATTGACTGTTCTTTGACACGGCACACCGTGACTGTAAGTTTCCTGGTTCTCTGTCTACTCAGACATGTTCCAGAAAAGTCTCAGACAAGACCTCCATGTGGCCCATGCATTATTCATCTGCTTCTCCAGGAGGGAGGGGGAACAGAAGCTCCTTTCTCCTCTCTTCTCAAACCCGCAAGACACTGAGACTTATTTGGGAGGTAAAAACATCAAGGAGATGGATGGCTGAGTGACAGAAGAGACAACAAAGAGACCAAGGAACACTCTGATTCCAAGATGATTTAAAACAAAAGCATCATTTTCAAAGATTAGGAATGGGCTGAGGAGAGGGCTCAGCTGGTTAAAGTGCTTGCCATGCAAGCTTGAGGACCTGAGTTTGATCCTCCACACCCACATATAAAGGTGGACTGCAAATGCTCCTGTAATCTTAGTGCTAGGGACACAGAGACAGGAGGATCCCTGGGACTTTCTGGACAGCCCATCCAGACAAATCAATGAGCTCCATGTTCAGTGAGAGGGTCTCTCAAAATATAATAAAGCAGAGAGTGACTGAGGAAGACATTGCCATCACCTCGGGCCTCCATGCACGTGTGTACACAGAGATATACACGTGAACACACACAGAGACTAGGGACGTTCTGATACTGTGATTAGGAAACACTGATTAAAAAAAAAAACACTTTAACAAGTTCCCCCTCATCAGTGGTTACAGATTGGGTTTTTGTCTCAGTAAAAATTAAAACAATGGGGTGGTTAGATGATTCAGCAGTTAAAGCACTTGCTACATAGACTGATGACCTGAGTTCTATAGCTAGAACCCAAACTGGAAGGAGAGAGTGAACTTCTTCAAGCTGTCCTCTGACCTCCACACATGCACTGTGGCCTGTATGCACCTGCGTTCATGCACATATATACATGACACACAAATAATAATAGTAATAATAATTCAATAAAACTTTAAAGCTTGAAGAATAAAATGCAAACATATTTGTATTTCTATAAGTAGATAAAAAACAAAATCTTATGTTAAGAATGATGTTTGAGCTAAGAAAGATTCCCACCTAGGGTAACAGCACCGTGGCCAACTGAATGCCCCAAGCGTTTCATGAAGGTGACACCTGATCTGAGCCCTGTGCGTGTTCTTCTTCATTCACATATGAAAGTCATGTTTTTTTTAAAAAAAGATCAGACAAGAAAAACCAAACCAGCCATGGAAGAAGTCGGGAGGAAGCCACATGTACTTTGGACCCCACTGATCCAATCACGGGAGCATGTGGGTCCCTAGAGAAGAATAGAGGAGCTGCAACCCACAGTTGATGCCTCACCCCAAGCCCTGCCCCCGGAGTCCCTGTCAGAGCACGCACAGTCTATGCTCTAGCCTCTTTTTCCTTAGAGCTGATCATTTTAATTCCTAAATTCATTGTCTTGGTCCCTCATTTTTTTTTCCCCTAGGTGGAAGAAAAGAGCTCCAAAATCAAGATGGCTGGAGGTAGTGGGTGGAGGGAGAAAGCCCTGGAAGGAGAGCATCCGTGTGCTTTGTAAGACTGGGCTTTTTATCCCAAACCTCTCTACGCTCAAAGCAAAAATTGCTGAGCTTGTGTCCAGTCTGTTTAGAAAGCATCATGTCAGCCAGGGATGGTGTTTTAGGGCTGTTTACAGACACCACCATTGTTGCCTGGACTGATGATACGATATTAGTACTTCACCGATTCATTTCATACAAAGTACAAATCTAATAAACTCATCTCAAAAAAAAAAAATAATGCCAGCACATTCGACTGGTAATACCTCAGACAGCCTGATATATTTGTATACAGACGAATTCTAAATCCAATGGAGAATTTCTAAGACGGGTTTATGTGCTGCGTGCTTCTCATAAAACCTTATTTGAACATTTGATTCCAGTTTACATTTTATTAGTAAAGCTCTCATTTTTCACTCAGAACAAGGAAGCAAAGGGGAGGAGAAGTCTACCCCTGAAACTTCAATTCTGTGTCCAAGTAACCTACAAGATGGTCACAAAATGGACAATTCGATGACTGCCCTGGAGACAATTACCAAAGAAAAAACCTTAATCAGGATGCAATGCTGGTTATTTTAAGCCATACAAAAGAGTTCAGCACATAATAGAGTGGCTGTTTCTTGCAGTTCATATGATAAAATTCTCACCAGTCTTAAAATGACAGATGTAATATTACCTTTAATAAGTGTCTACCGATGCATGCAAATTGAATTAGATAGTGGGAGTACAAATTTGTCCGATAATTAAGATAAAATTTCATGTCAGTTCAAACCCTGGTGTATATTAGTAACTCTGTATATTTCTTTGCTCTGCTCTCTCCCAATTATTTTCAGAGTGGCTTTCTGATGACTGGAATAGTCAGGTTAAGGGGGTAAAAACATGGCCCTCAGATTGCATTATTTCCAGTGGCAGAGAATCATAGATCTGATTACCATTCCATTTATGCTAAGTTTAAAATACTAAGCACAACTCAAATCACAATGAATAAATTCAGCTATGTATTATCTTAGAGTTTCTGGGGTCTCCCGAGATATTACTGCACCCTTAAGTTTAATGCTGAGTTAATGCCATTTATGAGAAATCAAAACACAAATTTGGAAGTTAATAGCCTTGTCCATTTAGGAAACCTGAGTTTTGAGCAGTCTGCAGTGCTTTGTTTTAACACTACAAGAAAAAGAGGTAGGATTATATGGGTATATGCACACACTCCCACCACACACACACACACACAAACACACACACACACACACACAAACACACACACACACACACACACAGCTCAGAAGGCCAAGAGAAAGCTCTGGCATAGACACATGCACATGCAGGCACATCCCCCATGGGCACACAGGCACAAGGCTGTGCCCACATACACATAGCTTAAAGGGTGAGTATTTTGCATGGCATTCAGCTCCATTTTAATACCCTCTGCTGCTGTGATCGCTGTCCCCCCAGGGAGGCAAATATCCTGAGCATTATTAAAAGTGGGATTATCCAATCTAATACTGAGGAGTTGGGAACCAGCCAAGAGTAGTCATAAGCAGGAGAGGAAAACAAAGAAGACTTATCAGGACCCAGACCACCGGGTTTTCCGTCCCCGAGCTTGTGTCTGGTTGTATGTGACTGACATTATCTCACAGGTGACCATCACTTAAGCCTTGGATGAATACCCTTAGCTGCAGGTATTTTCAGTGGTATGGGTACACTACACTATTACATCCATAAACTGTCCGAAATTAAAGCAACTTCCTTATTGACTTGCTTCAGGGTCCCACTGGGGAGGGCCCTGTCCCCTAGTTGGAGCTTTGCCGCAATTCAGGTTTTTACTAGGATGATTTTTTTTTTTTTTTTTTTTTTTTTTTTTTTTTTTGCCTTTCTAGTTGGGACCTGAGACTCAACTGGGCCAAGGCTGCCTGGTGTTAGAAGATTTTGTGGTTTGAATGAGAATGTCCTCTGTAGGCTTGTGGCACTATCTGTGGAGGTTTGGGAGGTGGTCTTGCTGGAAGAAACATGCTACTGGAGGAAGGCTTGGAGAGTTTTAGCCTTAACCCACTTCTCCATTTCAAGCTTGCTCTGCTTCCTGCTTGCAGACGGACATATGCACTCTCAGTGGTCTACTTCAGCACCTCCTGGCCGCAAGTACCCCCTGTCCCCCATTATGCACTCATCCCTCTGGTACCATGAATGCAACTTCTATTAGTTGCCTTGGTCATGGGGGTTTTTTTTGTTGTTTGTTTGTTTTTTTTTATTTTATTTATTTTTGTATGTGTATGAGTGTACTGTCTGCATGCAAGTCTGTGCACCTGTGTCGTGCAATGCCGTGGAGGTCAGAAGAGGGTGTCGGACTCCCCTAGAACTGGAGTAATCCTGGAATTGGTGGTCACGGTGTTTTATCACAGTAACAGAAAAGTAACTAACACAGAAGGTAACTGGCAAGACCAGGATCTGGAACTGTGTTCTTTGTACTCTTAGTGGGTTGCTGTTTTCTATGAACTGAAGCACTCCCTCCTCGTGGGAGGCTCATTTAGACTTAGGAAATAAATGAAACATACATGGCCCATGAAATAAATAAAATTCATAGATCTCAGGAAGTTCTTGAAGTTTACAAGATTCAGAAGGCTAAACCTACCCAAAGTTATAAAAGTGGTAACATTTTCTGGGGAAAGGAGAGATATTCTGTCCAGGTTATCTGTACCTATACTTCTGTAAGTCACTTTAATAAGCTCATTGGTTCACTAAGCTAGATTTGGAGGGAATTGTTTCTTTGGCCTCTAACCTAGCTGAGATGAATAGGAATCTATTCATCTCTCTCCAGGAAGTCATACAGTGGTTCCAAAGGAAGCTCCTCTGGAAACCAGGTCTGTGTTCAAGCTTGGTTCTGCCAGTTGTATCTGTGGCTGAATCAGATTCAGCCTCAAGGGTCTAAGACACCAGAGATTGTGGCAACCAAGAGGACATGAGCCTCTTGAGAGAGAATGACTGCTACCCAGCTTGGCCATCACCTCACAGATGGACGATGCAACATGTACCACCATTTATCAGTTCACTCTTTTCAATAATCTTTGGAGCTGAGGTGATAGCTCAGTCAGTAAAAGTACTTGATTTGTATGTACAAAGACCTGAAGATAGTCCCCAGAACCCATGTAAACCTTGAGTGTCGCTTCTTAGGAGCCATCCATCTTAGTTTTTGAGACAGCCTCTTTCTCTTAACAGAAACTCACTGATTCAACCAGGCTGGCTGCCTAGTAAATCCTATAGATTTGCCTGGAGGGCTGCAAAGGAGGTACTGTGATTCAGGTCATTGGTGGTCCCATCCAACAGGATGGGTCCCAGCAGTAGGTTCCTTCTGTCTGCCTCTTGCTTGGGGATTTAGAAAAGGATTTGGAAAGGTGAAAGGCATTAGAAAGAAAGCAGCCACAAGCTGACAATCAGCATGGTGTTGGTTATTTGTTTCTATGACTTCTTTAAGGAATTGAGATATCTTCAGTTGGAGGTCAGCAAGTGACTACCAGAAAGCAAAAACTTCAGGGTTAGGGGTCCATCCTCGTGGCCCAGTAGGATCTAATTCCTGGCCTCAGTAGCTTTTGCCAGGTTATATAATTTTCATACTGGAAGTATTTTCATAAAGCAGAAAGCCTACCCTTATTTTGGAAGGTTTCTGATGAAAGACCTGTGCATAGAAGCATTTTTCTATTCAGTGTAGATCCTACATACTTTGGCCCATCAAATCTTTTTAGCAAGTACTCTGTATCAAGTGTCATCCTAGTACTAGGAATATAACATCAGTATGATAAGGAAAAGTCTGGTGATCAAAATTAAAGGTCACAGAGTCAAACGCCATAGAACTGTCAGGTCCATCCAGGGGCAAGTGGATGAAGTAGCTTGATAAGTGGCTGAGACTTAGTAAACTGCAGAACATGGCCACCTCCTAGAGAAGGCAGCTCCTCTCTCACGTCACCTGAAGCATGTTACAGGCAAGGAGGGTTCAATGGTGCCAGGTCTATTAAGCCAGAAATCCAGATATTAGGTAAGACATCCAAATCCATGAAACACTATACAAGAAAAAGCACATATCAAATGTCAGGTACTGCCAGTGGACAGTATTAAGTAGTGAGGCCTAAGAGGTGTTTAGCCATAAGGTTCCTCCCTCATAATGGGATTAAGTATCCTTACAAAGGGGGTTACAGAGATGGCTCATTCAGTAGAGTGCATGAAAGCACAAGGATCTGACTTCAGTCTTCAGAAACAAGTAAAATGGTGTGGCATGGTAGTTCAGACTTTGAACCCATGGCTGGGGAGGCAGAGGCAAGAGGCTACCTGAGGCTCACCGATCAGCCACTTTTGCTGACTTAGAGAGTTCCACATTCAGTGAGAAACATTGTCTCAAAAAAATAAAGTGGAGAATGACTAAGCAAGACATTTGGTGTTGATCTGTGATTTACACACACACACACATGCACATGACTACACACACACACACACACACACACACACACATAAAAAGAAAAAAGGTGGGATGTCCTACAGAGGGTGTGGGCTCTTCCTTTTGCCCTTCTACCTTCTGCGTGTGAAGATAAAGAAAGAAGGGCCTTAACAGCTTGGGCCGTGGACATCATAGCCTCTAGAGCTGTGAGAAAGCCGGTTCTATTCTCTATAAGTAACCCTGCTTGTGGTATTCTGTTACTCAGGGCAATGGAATAAAGCAGAAGGATTCTGCCTGAGAGTCTAATGACCAGTCAATGTCACCTCTCTATATAAACTGGCCTTTCTTAAAGGACAGATAACAAAGGTGGAGTACCAGCAGGACTGTGCTGTACCTGTTCGTAGCAAGAGAAGTTCCCACATATAAACAAGGTAAAGATAGCTGATTGTCCTTTGGGAAAACTGAACCCGAGTTCTGATATGCATCTGTTGAAGTCATAAAGCATTAAAATATGGAAGTGTGTGCCACTGGAGAATGGCTCAGTGGGGAGGAGTGCTTGCTCTGCAACATGAGGACTTGAATTTGAGTCCCCAGCTTCCACACAAAATGCTGGGGGTGATTGCATGTACCTGGGTGAGGGCAGGGAAAAGAGGTGAATCCAGAGAGCTTGATGGCCAACAAGACTGGTCAAAACAGGAAGCTTCCAGTTCAGTGAAGCTTCCAATTCAGTGAGAGACCCTGTCTCAAGGCAGTAAGGCAGAGTTATAGAGGAAGACCATCTATATCCTGCTCTGCCCCAGCAAATGAGCTCAAGACACAGGCACCCACATAGTCATATGTGTGCAACACACACACACACAGACACACACACATCACATGTGCACAAAAGAAAATTATGAGAAGATTATAGACTTAACTATTTTCTATAGTGTTGGGGTAAGAAAAGTCTTTATCAGTTAAATACAATCCTAGAATTTCAACAGGAAAAGAAGTTGAGAGTTAGTTTTAATTATTTAAATTATTTACCTGACACAATCTAGAATCTCCTAGGGAGATTATTATTATTATTATTATTATTATTATTATTATTATTATTATGGATTATCAAGACTAAGTTGATCTGTGGGTAAGTTTGTGGTAGATAATTGTAACTGTGTTAACTGAGGTAGAAAGACCCACCCACTGTCGGTGAGAACCTTCTCTAGGTAGGGAATCCTGAACTGGATGAGTGGAGAAGGCAGCTGAGCGTTGGCATATACATATTAACTCTTTACTCTCTGCTCTGAACTGTGGATGTAATGTGATCAGCCACTTTAAGTGCCTGGTAACTTGACTTCCCAGGAATGACAAACTAACTTGGAATTATGAGCCAAATAAAACCTTTCTCCTTTAAGTTGCTTTTGTCAAGGGATTTTATCACAGCATCAGGAAATGAAACTAAAACAGCCAGTAGGAAGCAGAGTCTCTGAATGGTGGAAGCCACGAAAGGCTTACCACCTATTTGACCTGCAGAGTTCATTTGCTCCACGGGATAAAGTTCTAGAAGAAAGCCAAATAAATAACCCAGTAGAAGTGGTGTGGAATATGAGAATTCCAAAAGAAATACAAATGGAAATGAATATATGAAAATGAACTTATCCTGAGCAATATTTTATGTAGTTCAAGGCACTACTGATGCTATATTTTATATTCTCCAAATTGTTAAAACATGCTATTCTATTTGACAGTATATGACACTGGAGGGTGCATGGAAATGGCCATTCTCATGTACTACCAGTCAAGGCAAAAATCCTTTTCATGCAGCATGATTAACACAGATTATAATTTTACCTTGAGAGCACACTAGGAGACCTACCAACATTCCATGTAAGGATCTGCTGTGTAAATTCCAAACAAAATAATGAGGATCTGTATACAAGCGCTCTTATGATTGCACCAGTGGAAATAAGTTGCTATCAAAGTGGATACACTGTAAACGGCCGTAAGGGTTCTAGTTTGGTTTCTGTTGCTATGATGGAACAGTCTGACCAAAAGCAGCTTAAAGGAAAGAAATGGGTTCATTCTATCTTACATTTCCAGGTTATAGTCCCGCACCAAGGAAAATCAGAGCAAGAAGTCAAACAGGCACTTGAAGTCAGCCTAGCTTGCTATTGCATCCTACATTAGCTTCGATCAGGTAACTCACAGGGAACTTCACAGCTGAAGAGCTACAGCAGGAGCCATGGAGGATGCTGTTTGCTGGCTTGGTTACAGGCTAATGGTTAGCTTGCTTCCTTGTACAACCCAAGATCACCTGCTCAGGGAATGGATGCTTCCCACAGTGGGCTAGGCCTTTCTACACCAATTAACAGTCAGGGCCAGGAGATCTCCCAAGACCACCTGAAGCACAGATTTAATGCAATCCCCAAGAGTTTCTTCACAGGTTTGGAAAAAAAAGTCCTTAAGTTCATTTGGAAAAACAAAAGACCCTGGATAGCCAAAACAACCCTGAGTGAAAAGAGCAATACAGGAGAATCTCTATACCAGACTTCAAACTATACTACAGGGCTATAATCATAAAAACAGCCTGGTACTGGCACAAAAACAGACCTGTTGACCAATGGAACAAAACCGAAGATCCAAACTTGAGTACATACAATTTCAGCCATCTCATATTTGACAAGGGGGCCAAGAAGACACAATGGAGAAAAGCCAGCATCTTCAGCAAGTGGTGTTGGTAAAACTGGATCACCACTTGTAGAAGAATGAAATTAAACCCCTATCTCTCGCCCTGTACAAAAGTCAACTACAGATGGATTAAAGACCTCAACGCGAAACCCCAAACTCTGAAGGCAATACAAGAAAAAGCTGGCAGCAGACTACAAGACATAGGAGTAGGAAAAGACTTCCTAAATCCGACAACAGCTGTGCAAGAATTAAGGACAACAATTGACAAATGGGACCTCATTAAACTCAAAAGCTTTCATACAATCAAGGAAGTGAAGAGAAAACCCACAGAGTGGGAGGAAACCTTCACCATGGATACATCTGACAGAGCATTAACATTCAGAATATATAAACTACTTAAAAAACAAAGAAGAAAACAAATGACCTACTCAAAAGATGGAATAAAGAGCAGAACAGAGACTTCACCAGTAAGGAAGTAAAAGTGGCTGAGAAACATATTAAAAAGTGTTCAGGGGCTGGAGAGATGGCTCATCAGTTAAGAGCACTGACTGCTCCTGCAGAGGACCTGGGTTTGATTCCCAGCACCCACATGGCAGCTAAGAACTGTCTTTAACTCCAGTTCCAGGGGAATCTGACCCCCTCTTCTGACCTCCACAGCATTGCATGACATGGGTGCACCAACCTACACACTGACAGTACACTCATACACATAAAAAAATAAAAAATAATAAAAGTGTTCAACATCATTAATAATTAAGGAAATGCAAATTNTGCTTGCTTCTGCAACATGAGGACTTGAGATTGGAGCCCCAGCTGTCCACACAAAATTGCTGGGGGATGATGTGTCTGTAGCGCCTGGGTGAGGGGCAGGGAAAAAGGTGAACTTCCAGAGAGCTTGATGGGCCAACAAGACTGGTTCAAAACAGAGGCTTCCAGTTTCAGTGAAGTTCCAATTTCAGTGAGAGACCCTGTCTCAAGGCGAGTTAAGGCAGAGTTTATAGAGGATAAAGACCATCTTACTCCTGCTCTGCCCCAGCACAATGAGCTCATAGTACACAGGCACCCACATAGGTCACAATGCTGTGCAAACACACACAATCACACAGACACCCACCACACATCACATGTGCACAAAAGAAAATTATGAGAAGATTATAGACTTAACTATTTTCTATAGTGTTGGGGTAAGAAAAGTCTTTATCAGTTAAATACAATCCTAGAATTTCAACAGGAAAAGAAGTTGAGAGTTAGTTTTAAGTTATTTCAATATTTACCTGACACAATCTAGAATCCCTAGGGAGATTATTATTATTGTTTTCTTTTCTTTTTTTTTTTTTTTTTTTTTTTTTTGGCTTTTTGGGCAGAGACAGGGTCTCCCTGTAGCCCCAGTCTGTCCTGTAACTTCACTCCTGTAACCAGGGGCTGTTGAACTCCCCAAAAGACCTGCCTGCCTCGCCTCCCAAGTGCTAGGATTAAAGGCAGTGCCAACCACAAAAAAAAAAGTTGGATATTATTATCTTCATATCTTATCTTTATTATTATTATGGATTATCAAGACTAAGTTGATCTGTGGGTAAGTTTGTGGTAGATAATTGTAACTGTGTTAACTGAGGTAGAAGACCACCCACTGTCGGTGAGAACCTTCTCTAGGTAGGGAATCCTGAACTGGATGAGTGGAGAAGGCAGCTGAGCGTTGGCATACACATATTAACTCTTTACTCTCTGCTCTGAACTGTGGATGTAATGTGATCAGCCACTTTAAGTGCCTGGTAACTTGACTGTCCAGGAATGACAAACTAATTGGGAATTATTGAGACAAATAAACCTTCTCTCCTTTAAGTGCTTTTGCAAGGATTTTATCACAGCATCAGGAAATGAAACTAAAACAGCCAGTAGGAAGCAGAGTCTCTGAATGGTGGAAGCCACGAAAGGCTTACCACCTATTTGACCTGCAGAGTTCATTTGCTCCACGGGATAAAGTTCTAGAAGAAAGCCAAATAAATAACCCAGTAGAAGTGGTGTGGAATATGAGAATTCCAAAAGAAATACAAATGAGAAATGAAATATTGGAAAATTGAAACTTATCACTGAGCAATATTTTATGTAGTTCAAGGCACTACTGATGCTATATTTTATATTCTCCAAATTGTTAAAACATGCTATTCTATTTGACAGTATATGACACTGGAGGGTGCATGGAAATGGCCATTCTCATGTACTACCAGTCAAGGCAAAAATCCTTTTCATGCAGCATGATTAACACAGATTATAATTTTACCTTGAGAGCACACTAGGAGACCTACCAACATTCCATGTAAGGATCTGCTGTGTAAATTCCAAACAAAATAATGAGGATCTGTATACAAGCGCTCTTATGATTGCACCAGTGGTAATATAAGTTGCATCAAAGTGGATACATGTAAACAATTAATGGCCGTTAAGGTTCTAGGTTTGGTTTCTGTTGCTATGATGGAACCAGTCTGACCATAAAGCCAGCTTTTACAAGAAAAGAAAGGGTTCTATTTATCTTACATTTCCAGGTTATAGTCCCCACCAGGAAAAATCAGAGCAGAAGTCAAACAGGCACTTGAAGTCAGCCTAGCTTGCTATTGCATCCTACATTAGCTTCGATCAGGTAACTCACAGGGAACTTCACAGCTGAAGAGCTAACAGCAGGAGCCAGGAGGATGCTGTTTGTGCTGGGCTTGCTACAGGCTAATGGTTAGCTTGCTTCCTTGTTACAACCCAGATTCACCTGCTCAGGAATGGATAGCTTCCCACAGTGGGCTAGGCCTTTCTACACCAATTAACAGTCAGGGCCAGGAGATTCTCCCAAGACCAACTGAGCACAGTTTGAATGCAATCCCCAAGATGTGTTTCTTCACTAGGTTTTTGGAAAAAAAAAGTCCTTAACAATTCATTTTGGAAAAAACAAAAGGACCCTGGATAGCCATAAACAACCCTGAGTGAAAAGAGCAATACAGGGCAATCTCTATACCAGACTTCAAAACTATACTACAGGGCTTATAGTCATAAAAAACAGCCTTGGTACTGGCACAAAAAACAGACCTGTGACCAATGGGAAACAAAACCGAAGATCCAAAACTTTAGCCACAACAATTTCAGCCATCTCTATTTGATAAGGGGGCCAAGAAGACACAATGGAGAGAAAAGCCAGCATCTTCAGCAAGTGGTGTTGGTTTAAAACTGGATCACCACTTGTAGAAGAATGAAACTAAACCCCATACTCTCTCACCCTGTACAAAAGTCAAAACTACAGATGGATTAAAGACCTCAACGCGAAACCCCAAACTCTGAAGGCAATACAAGAAAAAGCTGGCAGCAGACTACAAGACATAAGGTGTAGGGAAAGACTTCCTAAATCAGACAACAGCTGATGTGCAAAGAATTAAGGACAATTTTGACAAATGGGACCTCATTAAACTCAAAAGCTTTCATACGTAAAAAAAAAAAAAACAAAAACAAAAAAAAAAAAAAACACCAAGGACGGTTGAAGAGAAATCCCACAGAGTATGGTGAGGGAAAACCTTTCGCTGCAAGCAACCATCTGACAAAGCATTGATTTCCGAAATAATATAAACTACTCAAAAAAACAAAAAAAAAGAAAAACAAATGACCCACTCAATAGATGGAGCCAAAAGCTGAACAGAGACTTCACCAATGTTGAGGAATTAAGAGATGGTCTAGAAACACCTTAAGAAGTGTTCACATCACTAATCATTTAGGAAACGAAATCAAAAACACATTAAGATATCATATCTACTCCAATAAACTGGCTAGGATCAAGAAAACAAAGATGTACAAGTGCTGGAGAGGTTGTGGGTAAAAGGGGGAACTCACTTTTTTTCTTTTTCTTATCCAATGCTGGTTGGGAATGGTAAACTGTACAGCCACGTGGGAAAGCCTGTGGAGACCTGGAGGATTGATGAACTTTCCACTGACCCAGCCATTACACTCCTTATGCAGATTACTCCTAGGCATGTACCCTCAAGACTCACCCCACCACAGAGATACATGCACAGCCATGTTTATTTCAGCTCTCTTCACAATAGCAAGGAGCTGGAACCAACACAAATGCCCTCAACTGATGAGTGGATAGAGAAAATGTGGTACATCTACACAATGGAGTTCTATGCAGCAGTAAAGACGACATCATGAGCTTTGCAGGAAAATGGCTGGAGCTAGAAGACATCATGCTGAGTGAAGTAACACAATCCCAGAAAAACAAACGATGAATGGTATCCCTCATCTGTGGATGCTAGTGCCAATTACCCAGTTGTATTTCTTGTGCATGGCCCCTTGAGCTTTTGTCCAAAGCTGTTGGGAGTGATACATATTGGAAACAACAACAACAGAAAGGACTGCATCAAAGAACTGACTGAAACAGTGAACTTCTGCTCAAAACAGTCAACTTCCCCATGGAGAATATTGAGAAAGACTGAGAAAGAGATGAAAAGCATGTTTGGCAGAATACATGAGCTCTGGTGGGATGGGGGATAGGGTGGGGGACACGGGTCTAGATTTGATAATCTTGTATAAAATATATATTTAAAAAAAAACAGTCAGGGCAACTCTCCACAGACAAGCAAAAGGTCAATTTGATTTGGGTAGCTCCTCAGTTGAGTCTCCCTTTTCAGGTGACTCTAAGATGTGTCACGTTGACAGTTAAAGCTGACTAGAACAGACAATAAAAATTGGTTGCTTAGAAATTTACTGTATATAATAAGTATTTTTCTCTCTTGATAAATGGAATTATTATTACTCACGGCTGCATTGTTTTTTCTTTCCTTTTCTTCCCTCCTTTCTTCCTTTTCTTTTTCTCCCCCCTCTATCTTCCTTCTTCTGTTCCTTTCCCTCCCCATTCACCCCTTCTTCTCCCCCCCTCCCTCTTCAGTTCCAGGGGTAGATAACCGAAAGGAATTGGGGATCTCTATCATCTAACACTCTCTGTTTCCAGTGGCAGAAATGAAGTCCGAACATGTCTGTGACCATGTTTCCCCCTCATCCCCTCCACACTGTGCACTGGAGCATGGGTCAGAACAATGTCTGTGTTGCCCCTGGAGTGAATGTTGATATTTTAGAGAAAGGGGTGAAGGAGTATAATTGTATAGCTGTTCTGAGAGGAAGTGAGGTAGGGGATCAGTTCTAGAAGGAAATTCTAAGGACTGTGGACCAAAATCAAGTAACTGAAAGAGAAGGTTCAGGAAGGCATGTGTGAGTCTGAAACACCTTCAAGAAAAGGGTTTGTTTCTTTCTCTTTGAAGCATTGAGTCCTCTGAAGCTTTAGGCTGCTTCAGGCTCCCCGCGCAGGCGCAGGCTGTCCACATGGCTGCCACCATAGTATCTCATCCCGACACCCCGTTGCCGCCCTTGGGGAGCTCAGCGGATGGATTCCATCTTGCATCCATCAGTATCTGTGCTGGTCCTCCTGCCCAGCTGAGTGGCTCTGGCTCACCAGTCCCACCTCCCTCCTTCAGCTCGTTCACACAGAGGGTCAGCTGGGGAGTAAGGAAATGAGACCCTGTGCCAGGACGACCAGAGTTAGCTAGCTCCCTCCGTAGAATCCCTCCCTTCCAACCCCCTCTCCCAGTCTCTCCACTGAACAGTGAAGCAGGGACATCAGTCAGAAAAGAGGTTTTTTCTTTTTTTCTGATGGTATGTGTGATGGTTCAGACATGCAATGTCGTCCACAGGTGCGAACACTTGAACCCAACTGGGTGGCCTGTTTGGGGAGGTGGACAAGTGGATCACCCGGAGTAGGCCTTGAGTACTTTACAGCCCAGCCCCACTCCCGTTCAGTGTCTGGTTTCTTTTCCACCAGGATGGGAATAGGTAGAATTCTAGCTACACAGTCTCACACCCGGGTGCTGCTTGCTGCTCTGCCTTCCGCACTATGATACACCCTACCCCCCCCCCCAAATATGCACTAAAATGAACCAGTCTGCCTTTACACTGCTTCTTGTCAGGCATTTGGTGGCAAAAATGAGACAAGTAACAATGTAATACATGCCCAAGATGGGGAGCACATGCAGCCAGCAGGGGAGGGCGGGTCTGCTTTTAGGAGTCACAGGGATTCTGGAACCTTCTTCATAATGCTTCTAAAATAACATGGGCACTCTTCCTGGAGGGTCCTCTGTGAATATGACAGCAATACAACTTGAGTGCTGAGGAACCAGCTCAGCAGGTGAAGTGCTTGCTTTGTGAGCGTGAGGACCTGGCTTCAATCTCCAGAACCCACATTGTTTTAAGTTAGATGTGGTGGCACATGCTTACAATCCCCACACTGGGAAGGCTGAGACAGGCAGTTCCCTGGGGCTCGCTGACCAGGTAGCACTGTCTACTTGTAAGTTCCAGACCAGGGCTACAGATCTTGTTAAAAAAAAACACCAAGGTGGACAACATCTGAGGAATGACAGCTGAGATTTTTCTCTGGCACACGTATACACACACACACACACACACACACACACGCACACACACACAGCGGTCATAGGTGCTGATGGCGATATTTCTTGTGTGTTCACTTTGGGTCCTACGTGGCTGTGAGCTTCATGCTATTACCCCATCGCCCTCTCAGCACCCAGCACTGGCTTTGTCTCTTTGTCTCTTCTGTTAGAGCAGAATACCGGATATAAACAGCCAACCTCACCAGGAGATGGAGTGAAATAAACAAAGGTACCCAATTAATATTAGGTGAATGAATGGATGAATTCCCCCCCAAGGTTTCAATCATAATTGTTGCTTTATTCTTTTGCAGAAAATTAGAAAGTTCTAGCAGTTATCTGGAGCAGCAGGGCAAACTGACCAGACCCAGTTAGCGCTTTTGATTTTCATTTCGGTTTGATCAAATAATTCCACAAGGAAACAGTGCAAATTTGAAGGTTTGAGCTTAAGGCCCCTAAAGAAATCACTTCTTTATTACATTGCTGGTTAATATTTTCTTTCCATGTGCAGATTGCTTATATAAGCAAAATTATCATTTGCACTGCTTTTCAAGAAAGAGAAATTCTAATATAAGATACCCAAACTCATAACCATATTCAAATTGAAGTAGATTAAATTGCATATTTAGATCAAGGTCTACCAAAGTTTCTCATTTTATATTTATGTGTGAAAAGATTCACACATTTGTTTCCCCTCATGTAAGCCTGTATATTCTTTTTTATAAAGATTTGTTTTTATTTTTAATTGTATATGTGTGTGTGTTCATGTGTGTACAGATACCCACAGAGTGAAGAAGAGCTCTTCAGATCCCCTGGAGCTGGAGTTTACAGATGATTGTATGCCACTTGACATGGGTACTAGGACCACAACTTGTTTGCTCTGCAAGAGTAGCAAGTGCTCTTAACCACTGAGCAACCTTTTCCTTCCCAAACATTCTTAATGCTTTGAAAATTATTCCTTGTTCAAAAATATTGCTAGCATTTTTCATGTAAGCAGATCCAAATCTCTTTTTTATGAAGAAAAGTTTATATCACTTGCAATTTTGGTGGCTAAAAGTACATTTTTCAACAAATTGATCTCTGATGAGGGCCTTCTATCTGTGTTAAAACATGGTATATGACATATATAACAGAGACCATGATAAAGTGAGAGGTCACATAGTAAGAAAAGAAGAAATAGATGAAAGGAGAGCCAGGCCACCTCTTATATCAACCCAGACATGGAAAATCATCTTTTTCTCTTTTTTTTAAATTTTTTTTATTAATTTTATTTATTTCTGTATGTGTAAGAATGTACTGTCTGCATGCAAGTCTGTGCACCCATGTCGTGCAATGCCGCGGAGGTCAGAAGTGGGTGTCGGATTCCCCTGGAGCTGGAGTTCTCCTGGAATTGGAGTTTCAGATGGTTCTCAGCAGCCATGTGGGTGCTGGGGATCGAACCCGGGTCCTCTGCAAGAGCGGTCAGCGCTCTTAACTGCTAGGCCATCTCTCCAGCCCATCTCTTTTAATAACTACAGTAATCCCTTCCAATGGTGATACCATCATAAACTAATGACCTCCACGGGCATGCCATGGTCATGTCTTTCTCTGCCATACACACATAAAATAAAAATTACCATAAAATATTACAATAAGCATTCTTATCTTGTCCTATGTGCTAATTAAGTTCTTTGTAAATAAAAAAATGTTTCAGGAGTCCAGATGTGGTGGCAGATGCTTGTGATCAGAACACTCAAGAGGCACAGTAAGGTGGATGTCTCTGAGTTCAAGGCCAGACTGGTCTATATAGTGAATTCCAGGCCATCTGGGGCTACAGAGACCCTGTCTCAGAAAACAAAACAAAACAAATTTTCAGGAAGAACTTCACGAGTAATCTCCTAGTAGCACCTCTCTCCTTATTATAAATAATATTATGGTCAACATTCATTTTTTAAAAGAGGATTTATTTATTTATTTATTTATTTATTTATTCATTGTCTTCTTGAAATGGTATCTCCCTGTAACCCCAGCTGGCCCGGAGCTCACTATGTAAACCAGGCTGGCCTAGATCTCACAGCAATCTGCTGGCCTGCCAAGTGCAGAGATTAAAAGCATGTGCCACCAAGCCCAGCTCTTATTTTTATTTTTTATTTGTGTGTATGTGTGCACATGTGTGTGTGTGTGTGTGTGTGT
>VZQC01014082.1:208478-347885 GCA_009823505.1 Rhizomys pruinosus
GATTCCCCTGGAACTGGAGTTCTCCTGGAATTGTAGTTACAGACGGTTCTTAGCCGCCATGTGGGTGCTGGGGATCGAACCCGGGTCCTCTGCAAGAGCAGTCGGTGCTCTTAACCACTAGGCTATCTCTCCAGCCCCTACATATGAATTTTGTGAGTGTGAATGTGCATGTGTGTGTGTGTGTGTGTGTGTGTGTGTGTGTGTGTGTGTAAAAGTGGGTAGAGGCCAGAGGAAGACAGTTGTGGAAGTCTTTTCTCTCCTTTCACTATGTGGGTCCCTGGTGAGCTCAGGTTGTTAGGCTCAGCGGCAGCCCCTGCCCATCTAGCCATCCCCCAACCCTGTCTCTCATTCCTAGGTGGTTAACTCTCTCATTGTTATTGGTTTATGTCTTAAGATATTTTTAACTTTTATTTTTAGTTTAGTTTAAGTGTATTTGTGCCTACAACCCCTGCAGAAGCCAGAAGAGGGTGTTGGGTCCCCTGAAACTAGAGTTATAGGTAACTGTTAGCCACCAGATGGGTACTGGGAACTAAATTCTGGTCCCCTGCAAGAGTAGTCAGTACTCCTAACAGCTGAAACATCTCTCCAGGCCCTGGCTTAAAAAAATCAGGTTTTGGGACTGGAAAGATGACTCAGCAATGAAGAGCACTAGCTGTTCTTTCAGAGGACCTGGGTTCTGTTCCCAGCATCCACATGGGGGTTAGCAACCATCCATAACTCGAGGTTCAGGGAATCTAATGCCATCTTCTGACCTCCATGGACACTTCAGGACATGGGTGCATTTACCTGCACACAGGCAGTACACTTATACACATAAAATAAAATAAATATAATAAAAATAAAATATATTTTTTAAAATCAGGTTTCATGTACCCTGCTCTGAGGCCCAGCTGGGGATGGGACCCAGGCCTTAGAGAAGGCTGGACCAGCAATTGTGCTACATTGGCAGCCCCTGGCTATTGTTTTTGATGTTACCTCTCAAAAAACCTTGTCTCTCCAAAAATTATGTATGCTTTTATCTTTCAGTAAAATTGCTTTCACCATCTCACACTTTACACTTGTATTTAGTTACTTTTACCTTTATCCATTACTTTGCTGTGAATGTGTGCACATGGATGTCAGAGGCCAACTTAACAGGTGTAGTTTCTCTCATTCTACCATGTGGGTCCTGGGGACTGAACTCAGGTGAGCAGACTTGGTGGCAAGCACACTTACTGCCTGGGGCAGCTGGCCACTCTTATATTTGCATTTTAAAGCCTTTTTATCTTTGCCAGGATATGGGTTGGTAATTTCAACATTTCTCAAAGACATTAGCCAAGTTTTCCTATCAATGAACATATTATTCCCATCTCTATCATTTAACTGTGGAGCCAGAGCTATAGCTCTGTTGGTAACAGTGCTTGCTGCCAACCCCAATCATTACAGGAACAATAAAGGCCCCTTCTGAAGGGGGAAATCCAGTTTTTCCAGCACCATTTGTTGAAGATGCAGTCTTTCCTCCATTGTGTGTCCTTGGCACCTTTTTCAAATATCAGGTGACTGAAATTGCATGCACTCATGTTTGAGTCTTCAATTATGTTCCATTGATGTACAGGTCTATTTTTGTGCCAGTACCATGCTGGTTTTATGACTATAACTCTATAATATAGTTTGAGATCTGGTATGGCATTTCCCCCAGCATTTCTCTGTTTGCCCAAGGTTGCTTTGGCTAACTGGATTCTTTTGTGATTCCATATGAATTTTAGGATGTTGCATTGAATATAGATTGCTTTTGGTAGGACTGTCATTTTCACAATAATCATTCTACCACCCCATGAGCATAGTAGATCCTTCTACCTCCTCCTGTCTTCCTCTGTTTCTTTCTTTAAACATTAAAAATTTTAATTATAGTGCTTTTTAATATCTTTGGTTAGGTTTATTTCCAGATTTTTTGAGGCTATTGTGAATGAGAGGGTTTCCAAGTAATCTTTCTCTGATTGCTTGTTATTGGTATATAGAAAGGCTACTGATTTTCATAAATTAATTTTATAATTTGCCACTTTGCTGAAAGTATTAATCATTTCTAGCAGTTTTCTGGTGGACTTTTTTGGATCTCTTAAGTATAATATCATCTTGTCTGCAAATAGTCATCATCTGAGCTCTTCTTTTCCAATCTTAGTATTACTTTAATTTCCTTCTCTTATTGGTCTAGCAAGAGTTTCAATCACTGTGTTGAAAAGGGTTGGAGATAGTAGGCAGCCTTGTCTGGTTCAGATTTTGATGGGAAGGCTTCCAGGTTTTCTCCATTTAGAATGATGTTGGCTGTGGGTTTGTCATATATAATTTTAATTATGTTGAAGTATGTTCCCTCCAGTCCAATTCCCTCTAGGACTTTTTTTGGCATTTTTTTGAGACAGAGTCTCCCTTTAGTTCTGGCTGGCCTGGAGCTTTCTCTGTAGACCAGGCTGGCATTGAACTCATAGAGATCTGTCTGCCTCTGCCCCCCAAGTGCTGGGATTAAAGACGTGTGCTCCTCTAGGACTTTTAAAATGAATCCATGTTGGATTTTATCAAAGGCCTTTTCTGCATCTATTGAGATGACATGTGATTTTTGTCTTTAAGTCCATTTTTATGACATGTTACATTTATTAACATGTATATTGAACCATCCCTGCATATATATATATATAATATATTATATATATCTATATACCCTCCCTGTATCTCTGAAATAAAGCAACTTGGTCATGATGGATTACTTTTTGATGTTGTTGTCTCTATTGTGGTTGAGAGAGTACTTTGTTCAGGATCTTTGTGTCTATGTTTATTAGGGATATGGCCCAAAATAACACAGACTGTTGCCACAGCCCTTGATTACCTCCCAGAGCTTGAAGGTAAGACCCTATTGCTGAAGACAGGACATACTTCAGACACAGGACTTAGAGCAATGGAGCTGAAACTGACATGGAAGCCTTCTCCCTGAAGACAAGCTCTCACAGTTCTAGAGGATACTATGCAATCTGCCTAGGGAGAAAATCAATCCATAGTGCAACTCAGCTTCCAATCCTAATAACCACAATAGCTGGCACAGAAAACTATCTGTATTGGTGCAGAGGTGGCACTGTAATCTGTGGGAGGGTAATCAGCAGCTATCTAATTGGCCTTAAAGCCCTCTCAATGGGAAGGGACTCATGGGTTGCACTGTCACCATAACCAAATACACATGGTTGGAGAGGTAACAGATCCTGGAGAAAACCCTATCTTTGTAATATTTCTAGACAAATAAAAGTTCTTACTGTATGCTAAATATGCACCCTTATATTTACAGACAAGCATAGTGTACACCACTCCTCAAAGAAACTTCTTTTTGCAATTGATGGAGGCTCTTACAGAGTTCCACAAGTGTTCACACACAGAGAATATGTGTCTGAGAGATGGCCAGCCATAAGTGACACTTCTACAGTGGAAGGAACCTCTACAACTAAGGCTTATGGACCACAGCAGAACAGGGGAAAGAGAACGCTAATACATCCCTCAACTTTCACCAGCAAAGCTTCCCCATACAACAAAGTGTGATGCACACAGAAGGCCACAACTAGCTGAGTTTTAGAGAAGAGACTGCAGAGTGCATGTTCCTGGATAGGACTCCTATATTAAACCTCACCCAGCCATAGCTCAGGGACCACTGCAGAAGAGGGGCTGGGGAGGTTGTAAGAGCATGAGCATAAGGAAACAGAGGCTGTTTCAGGTCACAGGGAAGTCGCCCATACAGACTTGCCACAATGGTGACAACATGAACAAGATCCATGTGGACTCAATCCGACAAAAACTCAGCATAGAACGAAGGAAGTGGGTAGCGGGCCCCAACTGTAGCTGAAGAATTATTGTCAACTGATTATTGCTAGGTGAGGGAGAGTAGATCTTCTTTAAGGGAGTGACTCTAGATAGGCTGTCTAGACTCCAGTGAATGAACTTGCACTGAGAACATCTGGTTACAAATGCTTGACCAGATAGGACATAACATACATGACAGAATGCATGAAATCCAGTGGGGGATATTGGGGACGTGGCTGGGAGAGTAATCTAAATTTGATTAAGATCTATTATGTGAAATTCACAAAAACTCACTAAAATATTTTTTTAAAAACAAAGGCAATAAATGCCCCTAAGAGAAAACTATTGGCCAAGCATGATGGTGCACTTTTTTTTATATTAATCAACTTTTATTTTATTTTTTCATTTTGTTTTTTTTTTCTTTTTTATTGTTTTACATATTTTTTTTGTCCAAGATTATGTTACAAGTCAAATCCAGACTCATGTCCCCCTCCCAACCCTCCACCCCACCAGATTCATCCTTTCAGTCAGTTCTTTGATTCAGTCCCCTCTGTTGTTGGTATTGTTGTTGTTCTTTCCAATATGCATCACTCCCAACAAGAAATGTTTACAACTAGGTTATTGGTGCTAGCATCCACAGATGACGGATACCATTTGTTGTTTGTTTTTCTGGGATGGTGGTACGTCACTTAACATAATATCTTCCAGTTCCTTCTATTTACCTGCAAAGTTCATGATGTTGTCTGCTGCATAGAACTCCATTGTGTAGATGAACCACATTTACTCTATCCACTCATCAGTTGAGGGGCATTTGGGTTGGTTCCAGCTTTTTGCTATGGTGAACAGAGCTACAATAAACATAGCTGTGCATGTATCTCTGTGGTAAGAAGAGTCTTGTGGGTATAAACCCAGGAGTGGTATGACTGCGTCATGTGGTAAACTCATTTTGAGTCTTCCAAGGATTCTCCACACTGCTTTCCATAGTGGCTGTACAGTTTACAATCCCACCAGCAATGGATGAGTGTTCCCCTTTCTACACAACCTCTCCAGCACTTGGTATCATTTGGTTTCTTGATCTTAGCCAGTCTTATTGGAGTAAGATGATATCTTAAAGTGGTTTTAATTTTCATTTCCTTAATTATTAGCAATGTTGAACAGTTCTTAAGATGTTTCTCAGCCATCTCTAATTCCTCACTTGTGAAGTCTCTGTTCAGCTCTTTGCTCCATCTTTTGAGTGATTCATTTGTTTTCTTTCTTTTTTGTTTTTTGAATAGTTAATATACTCTGGAAATCAATGCTTTGTCAGATGTATCTGTGGTGAAGGTTTCCTCCCACTCTGTTTTCTCTTCACTTCCTTGATTGTTTCTTTTGATGTACAGGAGCTTTTGAGTTTAATGAGGTCCTATTTGTCAATTGTCAACCTTAATTCTTGCACAGCTGCTGTCTGATTTAGGAAGTCTTTTCCTATGCCTATGTCTTGTAGTCTGCTGCCAACTTTTTCTTCTATCACCTTCAGAGTTTTGGGTTTCACGTTGAGGTCTTTGATCCATCTGGAATTGACTTTTGTATAGGGTAGGAAGTAGGGATTAAATTTCATTCTTCTACAAGTGGTGATCCAGTTTTGCCAATACCACTTGCTGAAGATGCTGTCTTTTCTCCATTGTGTCTTCTTGGCCCCCTTGTCAAATATGAGATGGCTGAAATTGTATGTGCTCATATTTGGTCTTCAGTTTTGTTCCATTGGTCAACTGGTTCTGTTTTTGTGGCCAGTTCCAAGCTGTTTTATGACTATAGACCCTGTAGTATAGTTTGAAGTCTGGTATAGAGAATCCCCCCATATTGTTGTGTTGCACTACAGGGTTGCACTTTGTCCTGGTCAGGGTCTTTTGTTTTTTCCAAACAAAATTAAGGACTTTTTTTTCCAAGCCTGTGAAGAAACTCTTGGGGATTTTAATTGGGATTGCATTAAATCTGTATAAGAGTTTGGGTAGAATGGACATTTTTACTATATTAATTTTCCCAATCCATGAGCATGGGAGGTCTTTCCATCTTCTAATGTCTTCTTCAATTTCCTTCTTCAGGGGTTTAAATTTTTGTTTAGAGATCTTTGATGTCTTTGGTTAGGTTTGTTCCTAAGTATTTTATTGTTTTTGAGGCTATTGTGAGTGGGAAGGTCTCCTTGTATTCCTTCTTCAGTTGCCTGTTGTTGGTATAAAGAAAGGCTACTGATTTTTCCAGGTTAATTTTGTATCCTGCCACTTTGCTGAAGCTGTTAATTGTTTCTAGGAGTTTTCTGGTGGAGTTTTTAGCATCCCTTAAGTAAACAATCATATCATCAGCAAAAAGGGATAGTTTGACCTCTTCTTTTCTAATTAGAACTCCTTTAATTTCCTTTTCTTGCCTTATTGCCCTAGCAAGGGTTCCAAGCACTATATTGAAAAGGAGTGGCGACAGGGGGCAGCCTTGCTGAGTTCCTACCTTTAAAGAGAATTCTTCTGTCATTCCCCCATTTACAATATTGGCTGTGGGTTTCTGTGTATGGCTTTGATTACATTGAGGAATGATCCCTCCAATCCAATTTCCTCTAGAACTTTAAGCATGAAGGGATGCTGGATTTTGTCAAAGTCTTTTCCCATGTCAATTGAGATGATGGTGTGGTTTTTGTCTTTCAGTCCATTTATATGCTTGGTGATATTTATTGATTTTCGTATGTTGAACCATTCCTGCATTTCTGGTATGAATCCAACTTGGTCATGATGGATGGTCTTCTTGCTGTGGGTCTGTATGCGGTTTGCAAGTATTTTGTTTAGAAGTTTTGCATCTGTGTTCATTAATGAGATGGGTCTATAGTTCTCCTTTTTGGTTGTATCTTTGCTTGGTTTTGGTATTAGAATGATGCTGGCTTCATAGAAGGAATTTGGGAGAATTCCCTCTGTTTGCGTCCTTCTAAACAATTTCAGTAATAATGGTTGTCTTTTTGAAATGTTCTATAGAATTCTGCTGTGAAACCATCTGGGCCTGGGCTTTTTTTAGTTGGGAGGTTTCTTATTACATCTTCAATTTCTTCATATATTTTGGGTCTGTTTAAACTGTCGATCCCTTCTTGGTTGAGCTTTGGTGATTCCCAGGATTTCAGATATTCATCAATTTCTTCTAGGTTTTCAAACTTAGTAGAGTATAGGTTTCTAAAGTATTCCCGTATGATTTTCTGGATCTTTTCATTGTCTGTTGTGATATTTCCCTTTTCATCATGGATTCTATTGATTTGGAGTTGTTCCTTCTTTCTTTTGGTTAACTGGGCTAGATATTTGTCTATCTTGTTTATTCCCTCAAAGAACCAACTTTTGGATTCATTGATTTTCTGTATGGTTTTCTTTGTTTCTATTTCATTGATTTCTGCTCTGATTTTTGTTATTTCTTCCTGTCTGCTGCATTTAGGGTTCATTTGTTGTTGTCTCTCAAGTGTTTTTAGCTGCAGTGTTAGATCGTTCACTTGTGTTCTTTCTGGGTTTTTTTGAGGTAGGCACTCAGGGCTATAACCTTCCCTCTTAGGACTGCTTTTAAAGTGTCCCCATAGGTTTTGTTGTGTTGTATTATCATTGTCATTCAGTTCCAGAAATGCTTTTATTTCTTTCTTTATTTCTTCCTTGACCCATTCATTATTCAGGAGAGTGTTGTTTAGTCTCCATGTGTTCTTGTAGGTTGTAGGGCTTATCCTGGTGTTGATATTGAGCTTTATTGTACTGTGGTCTGATAGAATGCATGAAATTATTTCAATCTTTTTGTATTTCTTGAGTTTTTTTTTCTGTGTCCCAGTAGTGGTCTATTTTGGATTATGTTCCATGGGGTGCTGAGTAGAAAGTGTATTCTCTGGTGTTTGGGTGGAGCATTCAGTAGATGTCTGTGAGGTCCATTTGGTGTATTGTATCATTCAGTTCAGATGTCTCTCTGTTTTATTCTTTGTCCTGTTGATCTGTCCAAAGGACTTAGTGGGGTATTGAATTCCCCTACTACTAATGTGCTGGGGTTAATCTGTGCCTTGTGGTCCTGAAGAATTTTCTTTATAAAGTTTAGTTTACCAGAGTTTGGTGCATATATATTCATGATTGTGAAGTCTTCATCATCAGTTGTTCCTTTGATAAAGCTGTAATGGCCCTCTTTGCCTCTTTTGATTTCTTTTACTTTGAAGTCTATTTTGTCTGATACTAAGATAGCAACACCTGCTTTCTTTTTGGTACCATTTGCTGGGAATATTTTTTTCCATCCCTTCACCTTAAGTTGGTGCCTATCCTTGAGATTGAGATGGGTTTCTTGTAGACAGCATATACGTGGGTTTTGTTTCCTAATCCAATCTCCCAGTCTATTCCTTTTGATTGGGGAGCTTAGCCCATTAATATTTAAGGTTATAATTGAAAGATGCATGTTGCTTCCTTTCACCTTATTATCCATTTGCATTTTTAGTCTCTGTTTCTACTTCTGCAGTTACATTTTTATTAGTTTCTCTTTCTAGGTGCTTGGGGATGGTTGCTCCTCTCTTCTGTCCTTTGAATTGCTTCAAGTATTTTCTGAAGGGTTGGTTTTCTGAACATGTATTCTAATCATCTTGTTTATGTCATGGAAGCTTTTTCTCTCTCCTTCAACTATAATCAACATTTTTGCTGGGTGTAGTAACTTGGGCTGGCATCCATAGTCCATTAGCACTGGGAATGCTTTGCTCCTTGTTCTTCTTGCTTTCATGGTTTGTGCTGAGAAGTCAGTCATAATTCTGATGGGTTTCCCCTTATATCTGACTTGTTTTTCTCTTGTGGCTTTCAGAATTTTGTCTTTGTTTTGGGCACCTAGCATTTTAACTATGATATGGCGTGGGGAGTTTCTTTTCTGATCTTGTCTGTTTGGAGTTCTATGTGCTTCTCATATTTGTATGGGTTTATCTTTTTTTATTTTGAGGAAATTTTCATCTATTCCGCTGTTGAAGATCTGATCAATACTATTCTCTTGGGATTCTTCTCCTTCCTTTATTCCTATGATGCAGAGGTTTGATCTTTTCATAGTGTCCCATATTTCCTGGTTGTTCCACTTTTGTGTATTTTTAAATTTTTCATAATCTTTATTTGAGCTTTTGAGTTGCTCTGTGTTATCTTCCAGGACTGATATTCCTCCATTCTACTTCTGAGGCTTTTTCCTTTCCTTTCTTCTTGATTGGATGAATGTTCTATTTCCTTTTTCATTTCATCCTGTGATTTCTTTAGTATTTCCACTTCTTTTTGGAGCTTCTCAATCTCTTCTTGGTGCTCCTTACTTTCACTGGCTGGCTTCCTTTTTCAGTGTTTCCACTTCCTTCCAGAGTTTGTCATTTTCTCCCTCTAGTTCTTTCTGAAGTTTGTCATTGTCTCTGTCTAGGTCCTTCTTGAGTTTTTCATTCTCTTTCCTTAGTTCTCTGACTTGTTCTTTATATTCTTTAATTTCTCTGAATAGGTCTTCAATTGTTCCTCTGAGATCTGTTTCTTGGGTCACTCTCAGGGGGATCCCACTGTAGAAATCTCCTACAAGGTCGGTAGAGCTTCGTGTGGAATTATCCTGCAGCTTTCCCATGTTGTCCCTTCATCATGTCCCTGGCATGTGGTTTCCCCTTTTTTTGCCTGTATTCTGATGTGAATCACAAATGCCTTTTCGCTGTGTTGAAGTCTTGCTTTGCTTGCCTCCTTCAGATGCCTTTTTTCCCCCTCCTTGTTTATGGAGAAAAAGGTTTCAGGCTTTCAATTTTGTTTATGTATTGGAAGTCTAATTCACTCTTCCCTTTCTGTTCTGAAGGTTCTCCAAAAACTCCACTTGGACACTCTCTCAGCAATTCCAGTTGGTGGTGGGGGTGGGAGGGGTGCCTTACTTAGCCCGTGCCCCCATACTCTGTGCTTCAGGTGGTCCTGGCAGGTCCCTGATCTGACCACTGTGTACTTAAGTTTCACAGTGGCAACAGGCCCACTTTTAATATCAGCTACAAGGGCAGCTCTGCCCTGATGGTGAACGTCTTTAATCCCAGCTGGGGCTGTAGAGAGAACCTGTCTTAAAAAGACAGACAGACAGACAGACGGACATAAGAACAAAAACAAAAAACAAAGCTCCTGGTCAAAGAAAGAGGCCAGATGGAGACATAACATTCTAGTTCAGCCTGGTCAATCACCTGGCCACAGGACTACCATTAAGAAGGTGGGCTTAGCTCAAATCATGCTAAAGAGATAGGCAGAATACCTAATGCTTTCATGAGGTGTTGAACTTTACCAGCCTGGAATCCCCTCTCCCTAGTGCAGCCATGAACCAGGCAACACATATATGCTTCAGAAAAGAAGACCCTCCGTTCTCTGACTTCTTGTCTAAGCATGTTTCCCCTATCACTTCAGGCCGCTCTAACATTTGGGGGTTCTTTACTCTTTCTCTAAAGCTCCCTTGCCTATCATATGGCTGAGAGTCTGCCATGGGTCTGACCTCTACGCTCCATGCTAGATTATGGCAAGGCTTTTCTCTCTCCTCCCTGTCCCCTCCCCCCCCCTCCCCTCTCCTCTCCTCTCCTCTCCTCTCCTCTCCTCTCCTCTCCTCTCCTCTCCTCTCCTCTCCTCTTCTTCTCCTCTGGGAAACTGTAGTTTGCCTGTCCCAAGGGTTTTTCTTTTAAACTCTAATTAATAAAATTGTCTTTAAGCTTCCATTGAGTTTATTGTTAAATTCTTTTATTAATGAGACTAAGAACCCTAAGAGACCCTGTTTTCACCTGTAGCATGATGACCTGGACTTTGATCCCCAGAACCAACATGGAGAGAACCAAACCCACTCCTGAACTGCCATTTTATCACATACTAAATCCTTATAATTGTGCTTGTTTATATTCTAGACTTTCTTTTTATTCTATTGATTTTCCTGCCTGTTCATGTGCTGTTGCCACACTGTTTTGATTATCATAGGCTTGAAACACACTTTCAATGTGATGGGCATGTTCTATTATTGTTACTGTATGGAGATTTCTTCTTTACTTTTTCTTGTTTATTCTTCTCCAGATGAACTTCAGAATCATTTTGCTAATTTTACATACATACACACACACACACACACACACACACACACACACACACACACACACACGAATAGATTTCCATTAAAGTTAAGAGTTCACTTGGAGGAAAATGACATCTTAACAATACTGAGTGTTCCCAACCAGGGACCTGACATGACATTTATTCAAGTCTTATAAAAGCACCTTTCAGCATCATTTAGGCCCACGCTCTCTCAAATGACTCCTGACCTGCCAAGTATCTGTGAATTATAAAGTACTGAAGTAGCATTAGTGCCTAGCTAACTCTTATCGGCTGAGGTCATTCCCTGTGGCTTTGGAAATTGGAAAGATAATAGATAGATAGATAGATAGATAGATAGATAGATAGATAGATGATAAATAGACGGGAAGCCAATGGTGTTCACCCTACAAGCATAAGGCACACTCCTGTTATGAAGGAGACAGCATTATTTCTTTTAATTTCGGGTATCGATCTGTGGGAAAGGCGGCAGTATTAACTCCTCACCTTCTCCTTTCCCATCTGCATTTCATCCACCCTCCAAAAAAAGTCCTTTGCAGTCACATTAAATGGTGACATCCTTCCAAATGAGAATTCTCTGACAAGCCCCTGGCTGCCTGCCTGGGAGCCAAGACCGGATGTGCCATTCTACACTTTGGAATGTCATGTAATATGAAGAGAATTAATGATAAGGATACAGTCCCTCACCGAGGAGGAGTGACTCGTTTTGGCTGAGGACAACTGTGCCATTCTCAAATCTGAGGGAGGGGAAGAGGTGACTGGTGTTCTGAATTAATTCCACAGGGCTGTTTGGGACTTTAAATGACTATTTAATTTCCAAGCAGATAGAGGAAGCAGGCCATACCCCCAATTGAGGGCAGGCCGACAAAAATGGCCAAGCGTGATCTTTAATTTGTCAATAATGATCTTAGGCCATGACCCTTAATAGGACCCTGTCACCGGTGAGGTGATTTATGCCTCCTGCGATGACATCAGTACCAATAGTGCTGATAAAAGAACACTTATATTGGAGCAAGCAGGATGATGAATGGAATCCGGGGCTCCTTAGCCATCTCATTACGGCCTCTGCTGTTCACCATGGAGCTAATGTAGCGAGTCATCGTGCGTCTGGGGACTAGTTTGGAGACTGAATTTAACAGTGAAAGTGCAGGAAATGGACTGTAGCCCTGGGTCACGAGCTGTGGAAGCAGTGTTGTAACCCTGTGTATTCGAGAAGAGGCAATCAAAACCCAAACTGCTACAAGACTGCCACCCAAGACTGCGGCCTGCCCCCAACTCATTGGATGGGCTACTGTCTGGATGTTTTTAATGTGGATCCTAAATTCACTCTGTGCATATGGGTGTGTATGTGACCTCATGCAGAGGTCAGAAGGAGATAGTGGGTGTCTCTACTTTATTACCTTGAGACAAAGTCTCTCTCTGAACTTGAAGTTCCTCTTTTTAGCTAGGTTGGGTGGCCAGCAATTTCCCAAGATCTGCTTGTCTCCACCTCCCCAGCACCGGGGGTATAGGCTCATGGTGACATCCCCCTGGCTTTATGTGGGTACTGGACATTTGAACTCAGGTCCTCAGACTTGTACAGCAAGCACTTTTATGCATGGAGCCCTTTCCAACCCAGCCCAATGTCTTTCATCTTCTGTATCATGAGGATCTTTCCCTTGAATATTCTTGTTCTCCCCCCCCACCCACTCAAAGATCTTTGATGCAGGTTTGAATACCCTGTGGCTTCACAAGGTACAATGTGGTCCCCTCCAGACATGTGGTACAAAGCGGTCCTCTCTAGACATGTAGGCATGAGCCGGAAGTCAGAAAGCTGACGAAACACTTAGCTGTGTGACCTTGAGCAAGTCATTTACTATCTCTGAGCCTTAATAATTCTGGAGTCTTAGTGTATTTCCAAGAACTCTTCCTTCTTTAGAACACAAGCCTTTTGGAAAGTATAGACTAACTCTGGGAACACAAACCAGTGACCCAGTCATCACCCTGGAACACAGATTCTAGTCATATCCATGACAGAGGGACCTTGCACCTAAGGAGGGGGAATAGATCCCTGGGGACTATTCAAATGAGGGGTATGTCACCCATAATTTGGCCAGCCCTTGAGTGCACTGACTGCCCCAGTACAGAGGGGACTAGATGCAGTTTTATTAGTGCAATTTTATTGCCTTCGCCAGCTGCAGTCTTTTCTCTATAAAAGGTAATTACTTCCAATAGTAACAAGCTAATTGATTGCTAATTAAATCAATTGGCACACTAACCGCTGTCAGAAAGTGACAGATTAGCGGGTCATGTGATGGCGTGTCTGTAATGAAAACTGGACATGGTCTGAGGGTGATTGACACCTGAGATGAAAAGCGATTCGGGATCTTGGAGGTGGTCAGGGAGAGGGCAGGGTGAACATGATTGATTCAATGGCGACTGTCAGAGAGGAAATGAGAATTGAATGGAATTCAGGGTCTGCCTGAACCGGCACCACATGATGCTTCAAGTTTTTTCACATGTAAATAAGGGAGATGGAGACTTCTTGCAAATGAAAACTCCAAAATAGAAAGGATATAAAAAAGGAGGGGTACAGAGAGTGCAGAGATGAGCCTTAAAGGAACAGGGTTTCCTTTATTTACTTATATTATCATTTAGAAACTTGTGAAAATATAATAAGCATAATAAACATTGTTCATAATGCATCTGTGAATCTTAGCAAGCTGGCTGGCTGTGCACTTATCATCTCTGAATGCTGTTTAGAAGGCTGCCCTTTATCAAAGCATGAAAGCGTTTATTACCTGCATTGGTAAGGCTTTCTAGCCTGAGCAGCACCATGAAGCAAGCGTGGGTTTGGGGCACGCACGCAAGTATACAGTGACTGCTGCTGGAGTCATAATACATTTCAAAATGTCGTACTCAGTGTTGACATTTCGAATTCTCACTGCCTTGTCTGGAGTCAATCCAGGCATCTGAAGTCACTTTGACATGCCCAGCTGGCCTGAGAAATTGCTGTATGATCCATCTGTGGTCAAGGGGAGATCCTGTCCCCTGTTGGGACTGATCTCTTATCCTAAGGAGTCCCTTCTTGTTCTGGGCTTTGAGGTCTCCTGAGTCCCATGGAGGATGCATAGGAAGGGGAGACTTTGGGTAAATCCTGGCTCTGTATTTCCTGGCTGGACCATCAAGGAGGCAGCCTAACTTCTCTGAGATGTTTCCTCATCTGCGAAATGGGTAGACTATTTTTGACTCTCCAGAGCTGCCATGTGAACTGAGGTAATGGATTCAAGATACCAAATACACAAAAGGAACTTGACTAAGGGAGTCAGTAACATAGATACCAGCAATATTTACATGAAGAAGCCTCCTCGCAACCTTGGGCTTCACATGGGGCAGAGACAGACTAGATTCTGGAACCAGGAGAGGTGGATGAACAAAAATTCTGAAACTTGTATGTTCTTGGATAATTTTCACACATAATTGTGATCATTGTTCTGAGCACACCTCCACTGGGGGCCTGTAGACAGGTTCAAGTGCCAGAACAAGGAATTGAACAGAAACATGCAGTTCCAACAAAAGCAGGCAGTTTATTAGGAAACGATGCACTTGTAAGGGGAGAAGCAGGCTGGAGCAGGGAAAAGTTCAACAGCTCACCACTCCTGCTATGCAGAGTTGAGGCTTTTATGTCACATAACCGGGGCTTCAGGGCCTTTTTGCCTACTGAAGAACTTTTTGGCCTGTATTCTGTTCCATGCACTTCCACATACAACCTCATGCATTGCATGTCTCAGCATCTTAAATCTCTACCCAGGGGCTATATATTTATTCATTTTTCCTTTTCTTTCTTCCCTCCCTCCCTTCTTTCCTCCCTCCCTTCTCCCAACTACCTTCCTTTCTTCGGCAGGTTCTTATGTATCCCCGGATGGCCTCAAACTCACACTGTGGCCTAGGATTAACATGAACTCTCTGCTTTTGCCTCCCTGGTACTGAGGCTACAAGTTTACTCCACCCAGCCTGGTTGATGCATGCTGGGGATCAAATCCAAGGCTTTGTGCATGCTAAGCAAGCATTCTTCCAGCTGAGATATAAGTGCAGGCCCAAGTGTTAGCATTATGATGACTCACAGGTTACCTTCAGACCCTCTGAGTGCCTCTGCACCTTCCAGTGGTCAGATTTAGTGGACCTCACCAGGAGTGTTTATAACCTTCGTTATCATAGAGTTAGAACCATTTCTAGTATTAAGTCATTGAATAGAGCTTCTAACACTTGCTGTGAAAGATCTTTGAGAACTGCTCCCCACCACAGACTCAAAAATGAGCAAAATTGCTTCTATATCAGATTCTAAGGACTGGAAACTGGATGATAGTGTTGGAGGCTTGGGGAGTCTATATCCCACAAGTCACTCTCTGTGCATCTATCTGTATATTTTAACTATTTCTAGATACTCTAACTGTGATTTAGTCCCCAGTGTGGAGCTGTTGGCCTGATAACAAATTGACTCTATTACAGAATAGACATATGTGGCTCATCTTTCCTTGAAGGGCTCAGGCCTCCTCATTCCATCTTGTCCCAATGGTGAGTGACCTGCAGAGTCCAGCTTCACAGTTTTGCTAGTGACAGGGAGTTTCCAGACCTGACTATGGAGAAACAGATGAAGAATAATGAACTCTGCTTCAGCCTCCATCTGGCAATCCTTTTCAAACCCACGGCATATACCTTGGTTCTCCTGGGTGCTATGGAGGACTCACCTCTTGAAGACTGACCATTTATAAGTAGCACAGATCATCCGGGGATGAACTGCGTCTTTACAGAGAAACAGCCATGGCTCCTGTCCCTCCCCAAAGGAGGCACAAATTCATTGTTGTATGGTTTTTCCCCCTGGGGAGCTTTGAACAAACAATTCAGCCCAATTTAGGGTTTCAGTGACATACCAAGGAAATCATTCCACCCAGGTACAGTTTCACAAAGGAGTGAGTTACTGGGATTACTTACAGGAGCATGGATGAGGGGCTGCTTCCAGGAGCATAGGGGACTCAAATGCAGATGCATCACTGAGCAGCCACCCCAGCAGCAGTCACAACTCAAGACAGGATTTGCAGGCTGTTGGTGAGTCTCTTCCATCCAGCAATTGCTACTGCTTGTATAACCTTGATAAGAGGACATGTGAGTCTTGTTTTAGAAATTTCCAGAGACTTTCTCATTTTGTTTACTCCTGGGCCTTGTAAATTTTGTTGACTTCCTACATCTTATGAGTCCCCTCCTCCCTCTAAGAGGGAGTGTTTCAATGGAGGAAATGGGTAAAGAACACACATACATCCCCTGCCGCTGTTCTCAGGGAGTCCTACCCAGATACTCTCCAAAGGTAAGTGGCTTTAGAGAAATGTGTCTGTCAATCCACATGACCTTGTCTGTTCCAGTCAGAGAGTGTAGACAGTAGGGATACGAATTCACATAATACTCATTTTGACTTGGCCCAGTGGTTTTCAACCTTCACTCCCCATGGGAATCAAAACTACAGATGCCTGGGTCCTTGCCTGGGCATCCTGATTTCAGTGTCTGGGGTCTGTGTGGAGGATGCTTAGATGTTTCAAAGGTCCTTCTAAAGTGAGAATGGAGATGGCTCTATGGCTAAAAGGACTTGCCGCAAAGCCTGATGACTTGAGTTCAATCCCTGGGACTCTCAGGGTGGAAGGATAGAATCAGTTCCTGAATATTGTCCTCTGACTTCCACATGTGTGCTATGGCATGCATATGCACACATGTTAAAAAATTAAAATTTAAAATTTAAATACAGTGAGAATGATGGCTTAGACCATACAAACACTTGCCTGGTGCAAGGAAGTGCCCAAGGAATGCACATGCTTTAAGGAAAAGAGTGAACAGAAACCATTAGGTTCTTACAAAGAGAAATAAACAGAGGGTTGATGGTGAGATAGATGGTTCAGGAGGTAAAGGGCCTTGCCACCAAGCCTGATGAACTGAGTTCAATCCCAAGAACCCACATGGTGGAAGGAGAGAGAGAACAGAGGCTTTCTGGAGAGCCACGACATCATGTTGCACCCCAGTCTTTGCTGCCAGACAGGGGGTAATGTTTGAAGATTGTTATAATTTGGAGACAGGTATGCCCCTCAAAGGCTCATACGTTGAAGGCATGGCCCCCAAATAAATATTTGAAGATAGGCTTTGGGAAAGTGATTGGATTGTGAGGGATCTGAATGGATCAATGTATGAATCCACTGATACATTATAATCTGATAACATGATTGAATGGAGATGTAAACTAGGCTGGGCTTAGTTGGAGGAAGCAGACAACATGCCCTTGAAGATTATACTTTCTAGTCCCTCCTGCTTTCTCTGCTTCCTGACTATCATGATTTCTGTCAGTCATTTCCTCCATGATGTTTCAACACATTCCTAATGTAAGGGGGCAGGTCCACTGAGGACTGAACCTGCAGAAGCTGTGAGCCCAAACAAATCCTTCTCCCTTTAATCACTTTCTCCTGTATTTTAACACAGTGATCAGCAGGAAACTAACCCAGGGATGTTGGAGAGTGTTCATTTTCTTTCTTCTGCCTTCTATCCCCAAAGTTATGGCAACCCACAAAAACCTTCCCACAGGTTGTTAGGCCCGTGAGCCCTCCAAGTGAATGCGGCCTACTGTAATCCCCTGAGCCTGACTAGAGTTTAGCAACCTGTCTCTGGCTGGTCACTTCTGCATAGGAGTGACTCAGCATAGCCCGATCTGAATTACTATTGGCCCAAAGCTATCCCCCCACTCTATGTATTTCCTCTCCCGCCTTCTTTTCTCCACCCCTCCTGCTGAGTGAATATAAGCTGCTGCCTGATGCAATAAAGTGAGTCCTTGCTTCGACGAGCTCCCAGTCTAGTGCATTCTCTTGTGAATAGTCGACACTCATCATCCTGCTCAGCCCCATCCACTGAGGAGGCTGGCTGGTTCAAGCCTCTTCTCCCCTGTCCCTCTTCAGGTGACATCCACAGATTGGTGTTTCTGCCCCGTTACCTTTGGAAGTTCGCTGATGGGCCAATTGGTCTACGGGTGAGTGTACCCCCTTAAGATATGGGGAAGTCCAATTCAAATATTGATCCCTCTTTAGAATCCCTTAGTATCCTCCTCAAGAGTAGAGGTTTAGACCTCTCTGATAACCAGGCCCACCAGGCCTGGGACTGTTTGCTGAAATTCACCCCTTGGTTACCAGAGGGCAATCTTTTTGATTGGGACACTTGGGATAGAGTTGAAAAGCTAATCAGAAAAGCTCAAATGGAAAAGGGGGAGATTCCCCCCTTGGGGACACTCCCCACTGTGGCAGCTCTGAAGGGGTGCTTCCCACCCCACCCCCAAATACACGGGTGGAGGCCCCAGCCCAAAGGCCAAAGAGCCTCCGGGGGTGGGGCCATCTGAACTGGATCCCACTCCTAAGATATATTCACCGGACTGGCCCCAAGCCTTCTATCCCTCCCTTGACTCCTTTGGGAGCACTCCCTGGCCCCATAAGGGTCCACTCTAGCCAGACCCTCCAACCAATCCGTTTTAGGCCCCATCGACACCCCCTTCATATGGAGGGGGGATGACATACAACTCGGGGGAGGGGCTGCAGGCATTCCCCATGAACCTGGCACCAGGAGGAAACCGGCCTTTAGATTGGTACCAATGAGAGGCCAAGGACCTCAAAGAGCTCCACAAGGCAGTGGCAGAAGATGTCCCCAATTCTCCCTGGGCCACGATGCTGTTGCAAGACATTGCCTACCATCCCTGCGTCCCTGAGGCCTGGATTGATGAGGCTAAAGCTGTTCTCCCTAGTCCTATGTTCATCAAATGGACCACCTTTTTCAAGGAGGAGTGTAGACTTAGAGAGGAAGAGAATCAGAGAGCCAACCCTCCCATCCCTATTACATTCAGATGCTTTCAGGTACAGGGGATGGGTACCACACAGGGATCCAGCAAGCAGCCGTCCCGGCCCTTACAGGGACCAGGTGAGACAATGTGGATTGGACACTTGGGGGAAACTAAACAAGGGCCCTACTGAGTCACCAATCGCCAGGCTGAGGCAAAAGCCCGGGGAACCACTGCCGATTTCATTGATAGGGTTCAACAAAGCATCCATCAAAAGCTCCCTGCAGGGGAGCTTAGAGACAAGTTTGTAAGGCTGTTGGTATGGGAAGGGATGAACAGACCACCGCATGGCATGTATGGGCTTGAAGGACAAGTCTATGAGTAGCTGCATGATTGCGTCGCAAGATGTGGGCATCCAGCACTACCAGTCCCAGTCCCTGGCCCTTGCCCTACAGGCCCAGACAGCAGCAACGACTGAGGCTCTTACACGAGCTTTGACCGTGCGACAGGAGAAGCCCCACAAAAAAGGGGAGGTGGGGGCCTGCTTTAGGTGCAGGCAAGAAGGCCACTTCAGAAGGGACTGCCCTCAAGGGGGGGCAGGGCAGGGCTGGGGGGGACCAGGCCTCCTGCCACCCCGTGGTGTCCCCAGTGTAAGAAGGGCTTCCATTGGAAAAGAGACTGCAGATCAAAGTTTGACCTGGAAGGCAAGCCTTTAAACTAACCTTGGGGCATCCTCCAGCCCCATCACACCAAGAAGGAACATGTCCAGAAAAACGAGGTGCCAGGCATGAAAATGTGAGAACTTAGGCTTGCTGGACTATCCCCTTAACTGAGGGCCTGGGTCCCCAAATGCCAGTCATCATTGGGGGCATCAGATTCCAGTGCTTGATAGACAGGACAGTTTTAAGAAAAGAGGAGGTGCCTGCTGCCTAGTCCCTAACACCTGGGCCCATGGTTTGGGGGGTGGGAGGGAACTCCAGAACAGAAGAGACCTCCACCCTTATGTGATGGGTGGGTCCAGATGGGGAGCAGGGTATGATTAGGCCACTGACAGCCCGGGGCCTCACATCCAACCTATTAGGCCAGGACTTACTGGGGCAGATGGATGCAGTGCTGACCACTGATTATAAGATGTTTTTTGAGGATCCTCTGAATGAACCCCCTACTCAGAAAAGGGGAAACAAGTCAAAAATCTACCCCCGATCATAGGGGCCACTGCTCCCTGGGTTCCTCCTATTAGATGGAAGCTGGGTAAGCCTGTCTGGGTAGAGCAGTGGCCCATTAGCACAACCAAAGTTAGAAGCCTTACACCAGCTAGTGGAGGAACAACTGAGGCTTAGGCATATTTGCCCAACCATGAGTCCCTGGAACATGCCTGTCTTTATTATCTGCAAAGCCTCAGGGTCATGGTGCATGCTCCAGGACTTAAGGAAGGTAAATGATAGGACGGAGCTGGTCGGAACCCCCTTGCAGGGCATGCCCTGGACTCCTGCAGTCCCCACAGACTTCTCGATTGCAGTAATTGACCTTAAAGATTGTTTTTTCTCTCATATTAAAACCTTGCAGCACCTAGAAGGTAAGTTTCATTAGGACTCATTATAAATAGTTGTTATAAGTAGGATCCACCGAGGGGTTTGATGTCTGTAGCAATCTGAGGCTTTTCTTCCTTTCAATGTTCAGATGGGCCAACCTTTCTGCTGGCACTTCCTGGTACATCCTACATAATGCAAAGTTGTATCTTTTCTTTCTCAGCCGTTAAGTTGGTGACATTTTGACCTGTTGGAACATGCAAATCTTTTCCCGTAGTTAGTTTTAAGATTGGAATTGCAAGGTTTTTGACAAAAAGGTTTCATATCTATCTGTATCCCCCTTTTATATGTTTTTATTTATTTTTTGGCCCATGAGTCTTAAAAAGGAAGTTGTATTACACATACCTATAGGCTGGAATCAAGGTGCAGATAAAGGCTTCTTGCCTGTAAACTGGGATACCTGCAAGAAGAGAGGCGATAAAGCCCTGCTGTCGAAGACCCTGATGTAAGCATGGGAAAGATGCATTGAGACCGCACTTGCAAGTGTAGAGTTGCTCTCTGGAATACCAGAGAGTGTTACCAAAGGCCACTAAACCAATAAAGCAAATATAGGTCTCTTTGAGTCAAGCAAGACTCTTCCGTCAGCACCAGCTACACCTCACCTGCCTGGAAATACTGTGCAGCAGTGGCAGCCATATGCCTGTATATCCCAAATCTGATTGTCTATTAGCTCTCTCATTGGAGGAATAACCCATGGCTGATGCCACAAGCTTACATCCTCTAGTGATTAGGAGATGTTATAAGCCACAGTAAGATCCTTTCATATTTTACAGAAAAAATGTAATTCATGGATTAACATACCATACAAACCTCTGTGTCTATACCAAAGTAACCTACCATAACAATTAGTACTGTTTAAATACCTTATATCTAATTGCTTGTGCTTCATTAGTAGTATTGAAAAGTTACCCATGGACAAACTGTCAGCCCATGAAAGGAAACAGCCAGAATTGACCAGAGTCCAAGACAACAGCTCCAGAGAAAGTAGACTGTTTTGCTTCTCATCCACCTGTGCCCCTTTTCTAAGCCTAGGGAACAATCTGTGGAAGAGGGGGCGTGGTAGAATGTAAGGGCTGTGATTGGGGTGAATGGCGAAACTACAGCAATATAGTCTGGACACCCATCTGATCAACTTGATTGAACATACAAGCCCCCCCTGCTGGACGGTGGGACCCATGGGCTGTGTGGGTTTGGGCACAACTGCTTGCAAATTGGTTTTACATGATGGATGCTTGTACTCATAAATGATTACTTATTGTTATAAAATGAAAAAAAAATAGAGAAGTAATTTTAAAAAAAGATTGTTTTTTCTCAATCCCCCTGCACCCAGAAGACTGCGGTAAGTTTGCCTTCTCAGTGCCATCTCTCAACTACTCTTGGCCAGATCGCCGGTATGAGTGGGTAGTGCTACCCCAAGATATGGCCAACAGCCCTGCATTCTGCCAACAGTACCTCACTATCCTCCTGGCCCCCATGCTGTCATGGAAAGATTCCCTATTATACCTCTATATGGATGATCTTATTATTGGCCATTGGAATCCTCACGAGTTGCAAGGATTCCTCAACATAATATCGCAAACGCTAATACAGGGGGGATTCACGGTGGCACCTGAAAAGATCCAATGAGTCCCCCCTTTTAAGGTATTAGGCACCCATCTCTCCCTCACAAAGGTCAGTCCTATAAAACCCAACATAGAAGTACCAGAACAACTCACTCTGACACAGCTCCAAAGTCTGCTCAGTGAGATTAACTGGCTTAGGCCCTGGGTGGCCGTCCCTACAGAGACATTAACACCACTGTTTGACTTACTGAGAGATAGGAGTCCCCAAGAGGAGATCTCTATCACACAAGAGCATCAAGAGATCTTCAGGTCTTTTCAAGAGGCTTTGCATGACTGTTCCTTAGCTGTATACTCCAGAGAATGCCCTCTATCCCTATGGGAGCTTGCAGGACCTGGCTTAGCTACAGCAGTGATCACTCAAGAAGGGGGACCCCTGGAATGGATACATACATCTACAGCTGGGACGTCTTGTGTATACTCTCAGACAGACCAGTTGGCAGATGCTATAATACGGGGGAGGACACAGACACAGAGGCATTATGGGACAGACCCCCATCACATTATCCTCCCGTATAGGACATCAGATATTGAATGGCTAGCCCACAATCACTCGCGCCTGACCATCTCCTTGGCAGGGTTCATGGGAAGAGTAGACTGCCACTTTGGGCCCTCTAAATGGGCCACCTTCTTACAGAAATTTCCCCTAGTGCTCACGATGCCCTCCTTGCTTTCTAAGATACCTATACCACACGCACTGTGCATTTTCACTGACGGAGGGAAAGCTGGCTCAGCCTATGTAGCCTTTGGAGGGAACAGTCCCACTCCAACCAGCCAGAGATTCTAACCAAACCAAAGATCTGCTCAATATAAAGAGCTGTTGGTGGTAATAATGGCAGTGCAGGACATTCGTGAGCCATGTAACCTCTTTTCTGACAGTCTATATGTTACTAATCTCCTGCCTCACTTACCACAGGCCCATATCAGGCTTGACAGTAACCCAATCTCCCTCCCTTATGGTAGAGCTTAAAGCCCTCTTGGAAGGAAGGAGTGCCCCGATATATTTCCAGCACCTTAGAGGACACTCGGGCCTCCCTGGCTTCTTATCTATGGGAAACACCCTAGCAGACCAGCTGGCCTCAGGGCCTAACACCTTAACAGCTCATGAAGCTGCAAACTTTCAGGAGCTAACCCATGTAAATTGGAGAGGGCTGCACCAAAGTTTCCCCCAAGTGCCTGTAAAGGAATTGAAAAAAATTATTCAAACGTGCAAATCTTGCCAACCCTTTCTCAGAGTACCCCCACTCCAGCCCCAAGGAGTTAATCCTTGGGGCCTGAGACCTAATGCCCTCTGGCAATCAGAGGTCACCCACTTCACTGCCTTTGGTAAACTTAAATATATTTTTGTATCCATTGATACTTACTCCAGAGCCTGCTGGGCTACTGCCCATTCTGGAGAGAAGGCCAAACACACCCAATCCCATTTTCTGCAATGCTTCACAACATTAGGGCTGCCCTGCCAGGTGAAAATGGACAACGGACCTTGCTTCACCTTTAAGGCTCTTGCAGGCTTTTTCGAGAGATGGGGTATCAAACATGCTACAGGAATCCCTTACAATCCCCAGGGACAAGCCATTGTTGAAAGACACCACCAATACCTTAAGGAACAATTACAAAAACAAAAAGGGGGACTAAGCCTCCACCTGCGGCTGGTGGAGGCCCTGTTTACTATAAATATTTTAAAATTTTCTAAAGAAATGACTGAACCAAGATTCCAAAAACACCAGGGCCATACAAGTCTCAGCCCCCAGGTAAAGGTCACATGGAAGGACCCACTGACGCATCAGTGGAGGGGCCCAGACCCACTGCTCACAGTGAGCCTCAGCCCCCAGGTAAAGGTCACATGGAAGGACCCACTGACGCATCAGTGGAGGGGCCCAGACCCACTGCTCACAGTGAGCCTCAGCCCCCAGGTAAAGGTCAAATGGAAGGACCCACTGACGCATCAGTGGAGGGGCCCAGACCCACTGCTCACAATGGGGAGGGTTTTCGGCTGTGTATTCCCCATAGGGGAAGAAGCCCCAATTTGGATACCGGCTAGAAACCTCAAATACCTCCCCCAACAGGGGGACAATGATAATGACCCCTCCAGGGGATGTGTCACCCATGAGGATTGCCCCTCTGTTCTTCCCTCAGGATCGGCCTAGGATGAAATTGACGCCGCTCCTCCTGCTGCTGGCTCTCATCCACCTAGTGACAGGGATTCGGAAACCCCAATGAGCCTGCGAAGCACCTAGAGGAGAAGTGCTGCTTTTACGCTAATCGGTCTGGAATTGTGCATGACAAGATGAGAAAATTACAGAAAGACCTGGAAGAAAGAAGAAAGCAACTGCTAGGGGACCCATTTTGGACCAGGCTACATGGCCTCCTGCCCTACTTACTCCCCCTGCTTGGACCCCTCCTTACGCTTTTCCTTCTTCTCACCTTTGGCCCATGCATTGTTAATAAGGTCATACAGTTTATCCAGGGGAGGTTAGACACAGTAAAGTTACATCAGGTTGAGGTCCACTATCACAGGCTTACCAGTCATGAACCAGGGTCTTATGAATGGCCATCTTCATGTGATTGCCCAACCCCCACCCTCCATGTGGCCAATGATGGGTAAGACCCCAGAGAGACTGGGGTGACCTAAGACAGGACATGGAGAGGCTCTTCAGCAGACCAGAGTCATAGCACCTGACAACAGGCAAGATCCTTCTGCATTCAGCCAACCTAAGACAGGGACCAAAACCTTAGCTGTTTGTGTCCCACAGACGGGTAAGAATGAGTTTGCAAGAATGGACAACCTAAGAGAGGGGCTATGTTTCTCCTCCTGCATTACAAAAACAAAAGGGGGAATTGTTGGGCTCTATGGGCCCTCCAAGAGAATGCAGCCTACTGTAAACCCCTGAGCCTGACTAGAGTTTAGCGACCTGTCTCTGGCCGGTCACTTCCGCATAGGAGTGACTCAGCATAGCCTGATCTGAATTGCTATTGGCCCAAAGCTATCCCCCCAGTCTAAGTATTTCCTCTCCCACCTTCTTTTCTCTGCCCCTCCTGCTGAGAGACTATAAGCTGCTGCCTGATGCAATAAAGTGAGTCCTTGCTTCGATGAGCTCCCAATCTGGTGTGTTCTCTTGTGGAACATCGACATTCATCATCCCATTCAGCCCCATCCACCGAGGAGGCCAGCTGGTTCAAGCTTCTTCTCCCCTGTCCCTCTTCAGGTGACACCCACAACAGGTCCCTTTGCCTCATCATATGCAGACACTAGTGGGGATGGTCTGTTGGTGAACTCCCAGACATTCAGAATCTTGTCTCTAAATGTGGGGTAACTTCTGTAGGTGGTCTGTCATGTTTATACAGACGAGATGGTCTTTAGCCAATTTCATGAAAATGTCAGGAGTCTTGGTAGGTCAAGTTCGTCTCCCACCTGAACAGGAGGCCACATAGCATCCAGGAAGGGATGAATTCCTCTCTGAGCACCCCATCTGGGGTTACCCAACAAAATTGCTATTATTTAACACCATCTGGTCACCAAACCCATCCAGTCACCTAGGGTTTTCTGCAGTCAGAGAACCATTATTCTTCCAGACTTAATTACTCTTCTTAGCAGATGGAACAGGCTTAGCTACAGAGGCTATGTGCCATAATGGTTAAAAGGAAAGATGCTGGAGGTGTGTTGCTGAGGTTCAAAGCCTGGTTCTATGCCTGTCTACATGTGACTATGGACAAAATATTCAAGCTATTGGTGTAGCTCTTCCTCTGTAAAGGAGATATAATTATCTAAATATCACATAGAGCTCTTGTGAAGAATCAGTAATCTAATCTATTTAAACATAGAGGACTGGGGAGATAAGGAAGATATCTCAGGTAATTAAGTACTTGCCCTGCAAGCATGAGGACCCAAGTTCAATTTCCTAAACCCATATAAATAAAAACTGGGCATGGTGGCACCTGTTTATAATTCCAATGCCATAGAGTAGACAGGTGGATCCCTGAGGCTCACTGGCTTAGTTGAATTGGTGAGCTCCAGTCCCCCCCCCCCCAAAATGGGCAGTATCTGAGAAATGTCACTGAGATCTCCTCTGCTCTCTACATGCACACATACACATTTCCAAACACATGAATAAACATATATACAAACACAAATAATATATACATATATGCAAAAAGAGCAGAAGCAATAACTATAACTTCATAAAAAGCACCAGGCAGAGAATATTCTCAGAGACCCTGTAAACATGGAGATTTCCTTTAATTTGTGAGTGGAAGATTATGTTTTTAAAAAATGTTTGGAAAAACAAGCACACCCTGAAAACATCCCTATAATTAGTACTTGTTTTGTTGTTCTTGGAAAGTCTGAATTGGACAACTTTAGGTAAGGATTTTAGCTTTTCTGTTTAATTATTTGTTCTTTAACTCAAGGAAGCAATCAATTTCAGCCTAGACCACATAGTGTCTGATTGACAAGGAACAGCACAAAGGCGAGGATCAACAGAACCAGCCTGACAAAAGAGACTGCAACACAACCCTGGATAATCTTCTAGTCACATTTGACCAAGGACCCATCAATTGCTAAAATTATGGAGATAATCATTGCAGCAAAGAGCTGGGCATTGTGCTAGACACTCGTTTATCCCTGATAATACCACCCCAGGTCGATGTTGTCAGATCCATTTCAGAGACAGACTTAGAGAAATTAACTGACTTGTCCCAAGTCACATGGCTAGAAAGATTGTGTGACTTGATAGACTGAACTACTAAAAAAAATTGAATTGTACTCTCAGCTCCCAGGTAAATGATATTTATAATTATGATAGTCATATAACCAACTTTATTGTCAGTGATTTTGTAACTGGGAACTACAGACTAGCTAAAAGAACACATAAAACTGTTCCAACCCTTTTTCAAGTTGGCATCGACACACATCTTCTTAAACCACAGTGAATTTCCTATTAAGAAAATAACAAATCACATTTACTCCCAGAATGCTCCAATTATTCTAAATGCACACATGCTAGCCCTTTTTCCAGAAGATGTGAAATTTTTAAAAGATATTCACTCTTCTTTGCTGTCCTCTCATGGCTATATTTCATGTTAGATGATAGGAGAATAGGAGATATATAATAAAACCAAAATGATTAGTGAGGTAGGAAAGAAATCCATAACATAACATGAAATAAACACAGCCACCATAATCCTAATTTCTGAAATTGGTCATGTGGTTGCAGCTGGCCTATCTATATCTACCTATCTATCTATCTATCTATCTATCTATCTATCTATCTATCTATCTATCCATCAGTCATCTACCTATCATCTATATATCTATCAATCATCTATCTACCTAAACATCTATCTATCTACAATATCAACTTACTCTATCACTTACCCATTATCATTTATTGTATATTTTTCTATCATCTATGTTTTCTACCTAATATGTATGGAAGAATCTATCTATCTAATATCTATCTTTCTATCTTATATTTATGGAGACATCTATCTATCTATCTATATCTATCTATCTATCTATCTATCTATATCTATCTATCTATCTATCTATCATCTAATATGTACGGAGATAGGTTCTTACTACACAGCACAAGCCTGTCTGGAACTCTATCTAATATCTATCTATTTATCTATCTATCTCTATCTATCTCTATCTATCTATCTATCTATCTATCTATCTATCTATCTATCTATCATCTAATATGTATGGAGACAGGTTCTTACGACACAGCATAAGCCTGTCTGGAATTCTACCTAATATCTATCTATCTATCTATCTATCTATCTATATATCTATCTATATCTATCTATATCTATGTATCTATCTATGTATCTATGTATCTATCTATCTATCTATATCTATCTATCATCTATCTATCATGTTTGAGACAGGTTCTTACTACACAGCACAAGCCTGTCTGGAACTCACAATGTAGCCAAACCTGGACTCAAGTTCATGATTCTCCTGCCTCTGCCTTCAGAGTGCTTAAATTATGAGTGTGAGCCACCATGTCTAGATTTTTAGCTGATCTTTTTAATGACCTTGGTTTCTTCTTAATGCATAAAATAGCAGTCTTGACCTCCAGTGCAATGAAATCCTTGGTGTGTCTGGTGGTGGTGGTCCTTTTCTTTTGAAACCAAGCCCTTTATACCAGCAGAGCATAAGATCATGGGGACGAAGTCAAATTTCTGTTGGTGAGTAAGTAAGGGTAACAGAGAATGAAACTACTTCCATTTTGACCTCTTGACTCTTGGACCTTATCCAGCCTCCTGCGTAACATTGTCCCAAGCTTCCTTTCATAGTACCCTAGCTGGCACTGTTGATGTGTAGTTTATAAGATTATTCCTCCACTCTATCGATCTAGTTTCAGTATGGTGAGAAACATGGTACAGCTGGTGAATTTCATGAGCACAGGCCAGTTTCTGACCTTCATTTTCTATGAATTGAATTCTTGGATCAGAATCAATCCATAATGATGTATATGATGGTTAACATTGGTTGCCAACTTGACAGGACCTAGAGTAGCCTAGAAGACAAGCCTCTGCACATGTCTATGGGGGATTATCTTCATTCAGTTAATTAAGGTGAGGACATCACCCTAAATGTGGACTGTGCCATCCCATGGGCTGGGAACTTGGACTGAATAAATAGGAGAAAGGGAGCGGAGCCGGAGCATTCATCACTCTCTGCTTCCTGACAGTGGATGTAATTTGTCAAGCTCAAGCTCTGGCCACTGTGCCTATCCAATCATAATCCACTCTACCCAGAACTATGAACCCAAATAACCCTGCCTTCCTTCCTCATGTAGCTTTTGTTATATTTTATCACAACAACATTAAAAGTAAGACAATGGAGAAGGTGTGCTAATTTGTGGACAACGGATTGGGGAGAATTATTGAAGGCAGGACAGGTGAATCTGTAGCCAGAACAGGTGTATGCTATAATCAGAACAAAATACTACCCTCTACATTTTTTTCTCCTTTATTTTTTAAGGGATTCTACAATATAAGAGCACAGTTGTTTTCAGATAACATTGACGTTGCTCAGTTTGCCATACAATTAGATAATTGGTGCAATTTTTTTGAAGTGAGCCAAATTATTAAGCATAAGCAATGAATGTAAGTAACATTCATGTAAAACAAATTTGCAAGTATCTGTGTCCAAATTTTGAACAACCCAAGGTTCCCATAGTCCAGTTGGGGAAGCTTGTATGCACAAGCATGTTGATCGAATAATAGTCCAGTCTATATTGCTGTAGTCTCATGATTCACCCCAATCTCTCCAAAGCCCTGACATTCTATCACGCCTCCTCTTCTGCAAGTTGTTCTCTAGGCTTTGGGAAAGGAGCACAAGTGGGTGAGAAGCAAAACAGTCTATTTTCTCTGGAGATGTAATTTTGGACTCTAGTCTGTTCATGTTGTTCCCCTTCATGGGTTGACATCTTATCCAGGGGTACCTTTATAATCCTACTAACAAAGCACAAGCAATTAGACGTACAGGCATTTAAACAGTATTAATTATTATGGCAAGCTAAGCTGTGAGCATAGACACAGATGCTTGGATGGTATGCTAATCCACAAACTCTGGTTTCTCTATAAAGGGTGACAAGTTCTTATTGTGGCTTATAACATCTCCTAACCACTAGAGGACATAAGCTTGTGGCATTTGCTGTGAGTTATTCCTCCAAGGAGAGAGGTAATACCCAATTAGGTTTGGGATATATATATATATTAATAATCATTATACGATATAATATCACTAAATAATTATTAGAAATTTATATATATATAAATATAATGATATGATAATATTAATGATATGATATATAATATATATAAGTAGATACTAACATATATAATGAGATTTTATATATGATCTATATAATAACTATCACATATTATCAAATATTCTCTATTATATATAAATATTATCCCAAACTAATTGGCTATTAGCTCTCTCCGTTGGAGGAATAACTCACAGCAGAACCACAAGCTTATGTCCTTAGTGGTTAGGAGATTGTTATAAGCCACAATAAGAACTTTGTCACCATATGTATATATAGTATATATATAATATATATATATATATAACATATATAGATATTAAAATATATATTATATATAAATAGATATTATATATATATTTAAGGTGACAATGTCTTATTGTGGCTTATAACATCTTCCTAACCACTAGAGGACATAAGCTTGTGCATTCGATGAGTATTCCTCCAATAGAGAGGATAATAATATATAGATTATATATACATATATAGATTAATATATTATAGTCGTATAATATCATATATATTAATATATTATATGATTATATAATATATATTATATATTCTTATATTAATATACTTATCTATATATTATATAAATATATATATTAGATATATATAATTATAGTAATAAGGTGACAAGTTCTTATTGTGGCTTATAACATCTCCTAAACCCACTAGAGGACATAAGCTGTGGCCATTTGCTGTGAGTATTCCTCCAAGGAGAGAGCTAACATAGGCCAATTAGTATAGGTGATATATTTATATATATAATATAAAAATATATAATTATTAATAATTTAATTATTTTTAAATAATATGTATATATATTATATATAAATATATCAAATATATATAATATATATGGCTGCCACTGTTGCACAGTATCTCCAGGCAGTTGAAGTGTAGCTGATACTGACGGAGGAGTCTTGCTTGACTCAAGGAGACCAATATTTTGCTTTATTGCTTTAGTGGCCTTTGGTAATGCTCTCTGGCATTTCAGAGGCCAACTGTACATTAGCAAGTGACGTCTCAAAACATTTTTTCATGCTTACACCAGGTCTTCAACAACAGTGACTTAGCGCCTTTCTCCTTGCATATATATCATATAGGCAAAAGGCCTTTATAATTTGGGGGGCTTGGATCCCCAAGCCAACATCTCCTAGGCAGAATAATCCATTGCTGATATCAGAGCTCTCTTGTATTAATATATTTTGCTTAATTACACAGCTTATAAAGACTTATTGCCTGTAAACTGGGATACCTGCAAGAAGAGAGGTAGTAAGGCCCTCTACATTTTTAAAATCAGTCCATGTATTCTACCTGTGACTAGGCACTTGGGGGATGGGGTCATACTGATGGTTCACTGTTGATTTTGCTGATAGAGTATTTGGCAATAGACATAGACAGATTGCCCTGGGCTTGTAGAAATCTATGTTGTTGAGCCTTTGTGTATCCTCCCTCTCCTTTACTATGCCAACTTTGCTTATGAGGTCACTAGGAGATGACAAAAGTGACTGGGGAGAAAATCTGGCTGGTACCCACAGAGCAGTTTAGTCCATCCATTTGATTGTTAAAATTCTTTGCTGAGGTCACCCTTTGGTAAGCATTCACATGAGACATATATTCTATTTTAAAATATATTTTATTTAAATTATGTGTAGATGGGGGGATGTGCACATGAGCATAGGTGTCTATGGAGGCCAGAGAGGGTATCAGATCCCCCGGAACTGGATTTATAAGCAGTTGCTGAGAATAAAACTCAGGTCCCTTGCATGGGGCTGGAGAGATAGCCTAGCGGTTAAGAGCACCGACTGCTCTTGCAGAGGACCCAAGTTTGATCCCCAGCACCCACATGGTGGTTGAGAACCGTCTGTAACTCCAATTCCAGGAGAACTCCAGTTCCAGGGGAAGCTGAGACCCTCTTCTGACCTCCATGGCATTGCACGACATGGGTGCACAGACCTACATGCAGACAGTACACTCATACACATACAAAAATAAAAATAAAAAATAAAAAAAAAACCAAAACTCAGGTCCCTTGCAAGAATAGCACATGCTCTTAACCACTGAGCCCTAAGATATATATTCTTACTCTTTACCTTCTCAGAGAAGTCAAATCATACCTTTACTTCAGATTTTGCCACCAGTCCTCAATCATGTGTTTCCCATGTTGCTCATCATCCAGCCACCTGAGAAAGAAGTGAAGCATATGCTAACCAAGTCACGTTTCTATTTTTCCAGTCAAATGCCCATCAAAACCTTCCATGAAGCTATTCATGCAAGTCAAGCTGGAGTTAATGCAGGAAGAACCCCAGCTTTGACATTTGGGCCATTTGTTCTGCCAACTTGCTTTCAACTTTAGGTCCTGCTTGGACCCAGTCTCACATGATCACTTCCACTTGATAATCTAGTGTTTCTGTGAATGACCAGCTTTGTGATTCAGTTGGTATGGTGGTCTGAATTAAGAATATCATTCCAGGTTGGAGAGATGACTCAGCAGTTAAGGGTGCCAACTGCTCTTGCAGAGGACCCAGGTTCAATTTCCAGCACCCACATGGTGGTTAAGAACTGTCTTAGGCCAGGCGTGGTGGCACACACCTTTAATCCCAGCACTCAGGAGGCAGAGGCAGGCAGGTCTCTGTGAGGTCAAGGCCAGCCTGGTCTACAGAGTGAGTTCCAGGCTAGCTAGGGCTATAGGGAGACCCTGTCTCAAAAAAAAATGTCTTTCAAACATCAGCTCCTGTATCTGAAAATGTGTTCCCCAGTTAGTAGCACAGTTTGGAGAGGTTATTGGATCTTTAGGAGGTGGATCTTTGTTGGAGGAAGCACTTCACTGGGGGCAAGGTTTGAGGGTTTATAGCCTGGCCCCATTTCCTGTTTACTTTCTCTGCTTCCTGTGTGTGGGTGAAATTGATCTCCCTGCTTCCTGCTCCTGCCATGAGTTTCCCACCTTTATGGACTCTATTCCTCTAGAACCATAAGCTAAAATAAATTCTTTTCTTTTCCTAAATTGCTTTGGTCATGGTATTATATTGTGGCAACAGAAAAATAACTAATACAGAGAGTCGATTCAAGTCACTTGCTATCTCATGGTCCATGATTAACTACTTCATCTTTTTTAAGACTCCAGTAGCAAAACAAAGGATGCTCATCAAGAAAATAGTTATCTGCTTTGGATAACAATACTTTGCTTCCATGTCCAAAAAATCTATTCTGTGATTCCCCCACAGTATTTTCTCTGTCATCAAAACCCCAAGCAGCATACCGACTTCTGGATCAACTAGTAGAATAGTTTGTATTCAGCTACTGATGAGTCTTCTTTTGTTTCAGACCTTCCTAAAAACTGGCAGCTTTTCAGGATGTTCAAAACATGAATTAGAGCACACCCACATCGGGAATATGCCACCTCTGAAATTCTTGCTATGGAGTACTTAACTGAAATGTGCATAGTGAATATTGCAAAATATACGTCTCTGTTAAAGTTATAGGGAGAAGCCAGATTTGACAGCTTATGCATCATTTTAAAAGGGTAGTTTGACCACTATATAAGCTTCTTTAAGTATATACATACGCGATATAAAAAGAAATTGAAAGGAGTTACCCTGTAATACGGGGACATTGCCTCTTTCATGACACCAGAGGCTAGTAAATTAAAATCCCAGTGCCAGAAATAAACTCCCTCTTTTGAAGTTGTTGACTGTGGCGGGATCCATAGACTCTCAAACAGTACTGGCCATGCTCTTTACCCACTTGAATTTGACAGTAGGACCCTATTGCTAAAGACTCTACATACATGAGTTTTAGAACAAACAAGGAGAAATCAAGTGGTACTGACCCCAAAGCTTCACCTGGCTGAAAGGTGCTGCTTGCTATCAGAAAAGTAACCTTGCCTAGCCGTAAATGCTGCAAGCTATTAAAACAACCAACCTGGCAAGATATGCCCACTGGGGCAATAGTGATACAAATGTTATCTGAGTAACTAACCATTTCCTGATTGGATTTAAGGTCCATTTCACAAAATGGTGCCCACACCCCACTCTGATATTGAGATGAGGAACCTGTGGCTAGACAGGCTGCAGGCCATAGGGGTGAGACTGTTTGCTATTCCTGCAAGGAGAGGGAATTTTGATAGTTTCCATATTGCTTGTCTTGTGATAGTCTTTATTCTACAGAAGCATTACTAACCGTGGGAGTCTATCTGTTGGTTCTGAGATCCCCATTAGGTCAATTTCAATTAGGTATTCTATGGATGGAAGGATAACCACAGGAGGGACTCAAGGGAATGACTAGACCCACTGTAGGTTGGAACTGAACTCAAGGTCATTGATGACTTGACTTCACAAGCCCCTTGTCTGCATCTGTTTGTCCTTTGATAACAAAGTAGCTGAGTTTGCATAATTTATAAGCAACATAATTTTATTTCTCATAGTTCCATAAATTGAGAAGTCCAGGGTCAAGGTACCAACAGGTTGGGTGTATGGTGAAAGCTCAGTGCTTGCTTCTGAGCTGATACCTTGTTGTCTCACATGGCAGAAGGGATAGAAGTGCAATAAACTAAAATAAAACCAGCGAGATGCCTCAGCAGGTAGAACACTTGTCACCTAGCCTGACGAAGTGAGTTCAATCCTGGGACCCACAGGACAGAAGGAGAGAATCGACTCCCACAAATCTTCCTTTGACTTCCATAGGTGTACCATCACACATAGGTATACACACACACACACACTCACACACACACAGTAGATGGATAGATGATAGATAGACAAATGAACAGACAAATAAATAAATGTAGAACAAAAAAATCCCAAATAGTTCTTTCAGTATTACTGCACGGTCACTAATTCCCATGCAAAAGATCTCTATCCTGAGGACTTTGTCATCTAAGAGCCCTGCTTCTTAATATGAATTCTGTAGAGGATACACACTCACACCATAGTACCCCAGCTTAGTCTGGTGGACCCAGAGGTACACACCATGGGACACACAGCCTGTGAAATGTACACTGAGAAGCAAGACCATGGTCAGGAGGTTATAACCAGGACAGGTAGAAGAACTGGGGAGGAGGAGGACGGGGAGTAGCAGGCTGGCCATCCGATGAATGCAATGCACCAGAGTAAAAGATGAGGCTCCAACTCCAAAGATGGGGGCTGCTGTCAATGTTATTTTAGCTCAACGTACAGTTGAGATATAGCATAGAGCACATTTTTAAAAAGAACTAACTTGGCTGGGCGAATTCACTTGCCAATATGGTCCATTCTTCTTTCTTTAGGGTGATGTACAACATTCTTCCAAGACACACCTTTTCTTGGCCATCTTCTCCTAACCTTGACCTGTGTGACTCCCTTGTCCATTGGATCCATTTTCAAAGTCCTCCATTCTGTTGACCTCTGCCTGAGAAAGATCAGATACCATTAAGTTCTATTATAACCAACTAGTGAACCTTTGAGTATCAACTTAGGCCTTTAACTATTTTAGAAAAAAAAGCAAATAAAAGAATGAAACTTTATTTTATTTTTTGAGTTATATATAATCTTAAAACTAATACTTAAGTCTGGGTAGATAACTCAGCCCATAAAGTGCTTGGCACACAAGCATGAAGAACCATGTTTGGATCCCCAGCATCCGTGTTAAAAACCAGGTGTAGTGACACAGTAATCACAGTGTTGTGTGGAGACAGGTATATCCTTGGGACTTGCTGGTTAGTCAGCTTAGTGGAATTGGTGAACTCCAGTGAGAAGCCCTGTCTCAAAAAATAAAGTGAAAAGTGATTGAGGAAGACACCTGACACTAACCTCTGGCATGTGGGTGTGTACACACACACACACACACACACGCACGCACGCACGCACACACACACACACACACACACGCGCGCGCGCACACACAAACACACACACACCCCTCTAAATACTCAAGCTTCTAGAGCATCTTTAGCAACCCTAGGGCTACAGATTTTCTGTGCTTCCTCGGCTCACTTTGGTGCATGAATTCTAGTCTACACTCTGGCAGGGATAAGCTTTCTGGGGTGTCACGCCCCACATTTATTTATTTGTCATTTCTTGACCTAATCTGGAACTTCTAACTTCAAGGATAACAGTCAAGTGTCAAATTTGGCCTTTCCCACATCTTGCTTACAGAAGGCTCAGTGACTGGCGACACTGACCTTGAGCCAAATGCAGAAGGCAGCTGCAGATGGTGCTATGGAGGGATAGTGTGTGGATGGCGCCTCCTGCTAATCATAGATGCCCAGGCCCAGCCAAGCCAGCAGACTCCTGGATGGGAGTCAAGGCCCCAGCCTCTCCCCATGTGGGACTGCGTCCAGATACCTTAGGAGACTGTCTGGCAACCTGTTCCCCCAGCGTGAGGTGCCTCCTTCCCCGGTCGCAGAGCCAGTCGGCACCTGAGGGAAGAATGTCTGGCAGAATTAAGGTCTGAGGTTCTGTTTGCCTATTCACAGCCTTCAGGATAACTTACTTTCTGTTCTTACGACTACTTTCTGACCTGTAGATGTTTTGGTCAGTCTGTCACCTGACTCCCTGAAACTCCCTATCACAATATTCCACTGGAGGAAATGAGTTCAAGGCTATTTTTACACCATCAAAAACATGGGATGAAGTTTTTCCAGATGAGTGGTCAAGTGTTGTGCTTTGCTAATCAAGGCAGCATCACCAAGCTCATTTATAAAAATTATGGAGCTTAACCAATGGTCACGTATAGAGGAAAGACACTCCTGCATACTGAAAAGCTGAAGGAGAACCTCTGGCTTTCCTTAAGACCAACTGAGGCAGGGTAGGCTATGCCATGCACATAGTCAAATGAGGCTCCCTGATTTCTAGCCCTATAGAACCAACAAAGCAAATGTGAAACCTGGAAAATTCTCCATGTGTTTTGTATTAGCTAGATTTCATTCGGGGAACAGAACCCAGAGAATGAATATATGTTATTAGATTGGCTTATATAGGGGCTGGCTAGTTCAATCATGACTGCCTACCTGCTGGAGAGGCAGGCAAGCCAGTAGCTGCTCAATCCTAGAAGCTGGATGCTTCATCAGTCCTGATCCTATGTTGAAGGCCTGGAGGTATCCTGGGGACAGAGGGTGGATGGTACAATGCCACACTGAAAGGCTGAAAGAACCTGGGGTCTTCTACCCCCAGGCAATGACAATGAGTGGCAAATTCACTCAGGAGGAAATAGAGCTTGGATGCACCCACTTGGCTTTCTCTTCTCCCATTGGGACCCCAGTCCATTAGATGGTTCCACACACACTCAAGTTGGACATTTCTCCCCCATTTACCAACCTGAATGGCAGTCCTCTCTGGAAACAACTCCCAGACAGGCTCAGACTTACCTCACCATGCCCAGGCATATCTCAATTCAGTCAAATTGACATCAGGACCAATCATCACACACTCACTGTAGACATTACCAGGCATCCACCTGGTCTCAAAATAGCTACAATAAATATTCACCATGCATCTAAATATGAGCAATGCTGCATCCATTCTAAAACCACAAAATAATAAACAGCTGTTCAGAAAGCAGAATATTTTATTTTTATTCTTTACATTCATCGACATGTACAGTGCATCTTAATCATATCCACCTTCACTCTCTCTCCCCAGCTAGCCCTTATGCCCTTAATATGTCTCCAGCTTCATGTCCTCTTTTAAAACCCATTTAGTCCCATTATTGGTGGCCATATGCACATGAGTGTTGGATCATCCGCTGGGGCTTGGGCAGCCTGCTACCAGACAACCCCTAAAGAAAATTGACCTCCTTCCTAGCAACCACCAACTGCCAACAACTCCTCAGCTAGGTATGTTAAACTGGTTTAATCTTTTGTGGGTAAGCAGAGTTACTGCAAGTTCATGTGTGAAATAGCCATTCACCACACTTCCTCTTCTGTCTCTGATGTTCCGTCCACACACACTCCCTCGTTAGATGTTCAGGAAATAGGATACAGTAAAACTTTAAACAGACAAACCAACACGGAGACATGTCCCTATCTCTCAAATACTGACGTTTTAAGACATTATCTTTTAAAGTAAAACAGTATCTGACCTGTTTATACCTACATATATTAGACCAAATTGCTGGTTATAACAACTTAATGTTAGAAAACATTTATTGTATGTAATGGTTAAATATTTGGAATAAGTAGCCTTTAGCTCTTAGATAATAATTGTCTCTTGCAGTCATTCTGGTGCAGTGCTTAAAATCACACAGTCAGGGCAGAGAATGGCACTTCTCTTTCTGGATAGGTAACTGTCCAGTTCATTTTAAAGTCAGATTTAATCCTTGAGCTTACTGTCACAACAAAAGGTATTGAGGGCTAGGAGAAGGCTCAGCTGGTCATGTGCATGTTGAACACCACGAGGACCCAAGTTTGCTCTTCAGCACTCATGGAAAAGCCAGGCAGAGTGGTGGACACCTGTAATCCCAGCACTAGGGAAGTGAAGACAGGCAGATCCCTGAAGCTCACTGGCCAATCAGTCTAGGCAAGTCAGCCAGCCCCAGGTTCAATAAGAGACACTGTCTCCCCAAAACAAAGTGGAGAGAGATTGAGGAAGGTTCCTGACATCAACATTTGCTTCCCCCCCACTACTGCCATGTATGCATACATGAGAGTATATATTCACATACATGAGAGTGTATATATACACTCGTGTGCACACAAAAATACCAAAATAAAGGTGTTGATGCCCTGAGAGAGAATGATTTTTAGCCTATTTCCACTATCTCCTCTTTCAATTTCTTATTTTGTTGCATCTTATACACTTTCCAGAACACTAGTTTTAATGGAAATGTCTCTGGTGGTCAATCAACAAACATACTTGGTTTGAGCAACATTTTTCTCTGCCATTTTGTAGACTGTCTATCCACTTATGGTTTATTAATTAATAAATACAATTTTAAAGAAATAGAAAAAGAAACAGAACTTAGACCTTTGATTCTTGCATCGATGGATGAGTTCATATAATCATGTAGTTGGGAAGCTTTCTTATTTGACATATCATTGCTTTATATCAATAACTTGAATATTAGATTCCAACGAGAATTTGTCATTTTAGAAGTGAACGCTTTGCTTGGTGAATTACCTAGAGTAAGTTTCTAACCACGGGCAGCCTGTCTCCATATGCCAGCATGCGGTCAGTGTCTCAGGGATCAGAGACTAATTATAATAGTGCCAGCCCAACCTGGGCACCATTAGGAGGTCAGACCTGCCAGAAGAAATCAATTATATCAGATGAACCTGTTTGGATGTGCGTTGTGTCACTGCCTTCTCCCAGGTCCAAGTTCATGAACGCCAGAACCTGTCATTCTCCCTCCACTTGGCCCTGACCTTCCCTTCCGCCTGACTTTGCCTTTCTGCTCCAGACACAGAATTGATGATGAGACACAGGGAGGAGGAGGTGGAGATGACAACTTCTCTTTATGGAGATGTAGGCTTCGGCCAAAAGAGCAGATTGCAGACAAATCCAATTATCCTCCACCCAAAAGCAGGGACACATGTACATTTGCACATGTGTTCTAAGAGAGCAGATGCATTCTCATACATGCAGGTTCTTCTGCCCTGTGTACTGGGCATAGTGAGTGTTCACTCTGGGTGTGTTGTATGCAGGAGTGGTTGACTATGTGAACCCGTATGTGCACTGGTCTTCATACACACATAAGTGCACAAGGCAAGCAGGAGCATGCCATCCATACACTTCCACATGCACACCATTGAACCCATGGTCCCCTTGAAGCCGAGATAGGTAACTTCTAGAGGTTTCTGTGACGGCTTGGTTGCAGATCTGAAGATTTCAACCTAAAGGATCAAAAATTTCAATGCAGGATGTGTGGAGATGGATCAATGGATAAGAGCATCAGCTGTGTATGCCTGGGCACCGGAGGAGTCTGAATCCCCAGCACGTATGTAAAAAGCTGGATGTGGTTACGTGTGCCTGAAGCCCTAGCTATGTGTGGGGTGGAGACGGCAGGGTTGCTGGGGCTTGCTGGCTGGTGACCTAACTCCAGGTTCAGTGAGGGACCCTGTTTCAAGAGAATAAGGCAGAGAGTGATAGAGCAGGACAGCTGAGGTCCTCCTGTGGCCTGAGCATACAAGCACATGGACCCCCCCATACATATGCACACATATATTTGCATACATGTGTATATACCTACCACATACACCCTCCCCTCAAAATGTAAAAGAAATTCATAAAAGAGCCTCAGGTCATTTACCTATATCTATCTATCATCAATCTATTTATATATCTATCATCTATTTATGTATCCATAATCTATCTATTTATGTATCTATCATCTATCTGTATCCATCATCTACCTATGTTATCAATATATCTTCTATGGTCCATTGACATCTGTCTTTTATCTATCTTTCATCCTGTCCATCTATCAGCTATTTATCATCTAACATCTATCATCTATCAATCATCCCATTACCTGACTACTGTCTCATTATTTATAAGCCATGGAGAGCTTCTGAAGACTTCCCTGGACCTGCTTAATAGCAAAGCAGAACAGCAGTGAACAGCAACCTTCCTGACATTAGGATAGTGCTCTTTCTGAAACAGGAGATGGGATTGTACCCACAGCAGGCAGGTCTCTGTCCTGATGGGGTCAGGACTAAGATACTGATGTAGAAGAGTCAAGTGTGCGGATCCCAATTGCCCATTTGCCTTCTGCAGTAGTGAGTGAGCTTCTGTACTGGCCGCACACGTGGCAATAGGAGGCTGGGATGTGGCATACACATTTGCGAGCTGGGTACTGTCGGGCTCTCATGAAATCACACCACCACAGCAGCTGCCTTTCGTAGACACAAGGAAGGCTGTGGCAGCTGGTCTGCCTAGACCTCATTATTTCTTCACTCCTGAGACCTGTGTGCAGAGGCTGCTGAGGTGAGATGAGAGTCCCACGCACGCAGTGAGTGAGTAGTTCAAAGGGACACCTTGCTTTCATCTGTTCTCCTCCGCTCCTCTCCTCCCATTTCAGAGAATGCAAAGACAAACAACTGTTTGGAAACAGATTTATGAGTCCTTGGCTATCTCTCACCACCCACTCCACCCACTGCACTGCAAACAAAGATCCAGGGCTCCCTGTGGCCAAGGAGCTGGCATATACGTGTGTGTGTGTGTGTGTGTGTGTGTAGGTCTGTTCATGTGAATGTATGGGTGTAATTGTATATGTCTACATGTGTGTGAATCATTGAGTGTGTCTATGTACCTATGCATTTGTATATGAGCCTATGTGTGTGTATATGAGTATATAAGTCTATGATGTATGAATGTGTGTATGAATATGCGTGTGTGTGTCTGTGAATATGTAAATGCACTGAGTATGGTTATGTGCATTTGTGCCTATGCATGTGTATGTCTCTGTGTGTATATGTGTGTATGCAAAGGTGTATGTGTGCCTATGCATGTGTGTTCAGTCTGTGTGAATATATGTGTGACTGTATATATACATGTGCTTGAGTTTCTCTAGCTATGTATATGTGCGCCTGAGTGCGTATGTACATACATGTATGCATGGGTGTGTGCGAGTGTACCAATGTGTGTGTGTTCAGTCTGTAGGAATGTACATATGTATGTGCACTGTTGTGTGAGTGTGTCTGTGTGCCTAAACATGTGTCCAGTCTATGTGAAGGTGTATGATGCATGTACAGACAAATGTTGCGAGTACACGTGTGAGCATGTTTATGAGCACCTGCTGATCAAGCCCTCATTTGATTTGCAAAAGCACAGGCTACAGAGACCTTGGAGAAACTCCATGGATAAAAAACAATCTAAGCAAAGAGGTCTTAGCTTTTAAATTATTAATGGTTTTATTGAGGTATAATTCACATACCATATATACAGTTCTCACATTTGAAATGTAAAAAGTTTACTGGCCCTTATAGAGTTTTATATTTAGCCATTTTTCCCTTTAAAAAATATCACACTTGTGTGAATTCTTTGAGATTTCATATGATGTATTTGATTATAATCACCCTCCACTTCTCCCCCTGACTCCTACTAGACCCACCTCCACCACCAACTACTAGCTTCATGTCTTCTGTGCAATCATGTATTCATCCACAGTCAACTGAGAATTCCACCACTACCCACAAAGAGACCTCATGCGCTGACCCATCCCTCCCATTTTCTAGCCCTCCTGGCCTCAGGCAGCACTGGTTTATTCTCTCTCTCTCTCTCTCTCTCTCTCTCTCTCTCTCTCTCTCTCATTGGCTCTTCTAGACCTCATATGTTAATGAAGCTATACAATACATAGTCCTTTCTGTGTGACTGTGTGTGGAGTGCACGTGCATGGGGGTGGGGGTGGGTGGAGGTCAACCTTGGGTGCTGCTCCTTGGGATGCAGTCCACCTTCCCTTTGTGAGGCAGGGCCTCACTGACTCAGAACTCATCAATTCAGCTAGGTTGACCGGCCCCTGAACCTCAGGGATCCTTCTGTCTCCACCTTCCCAGAATTGGGATTCTTGGCTGCATGTGGTGGGGCATGGTAAGAATACCTCCCTAGCTCCCTATAAATAGTTATTCAAGTGGATTTTTTAGCTTAGCAAAATATTTTCAAGCCTCATTTGTGCTGTAGCATGAATTGGTACTTTATTCCTCTCTATGGCTGAAACATAATTCATTGTGTAGACGATAAATCACATTAGATTTACCCATTAATGAGCTGGTTGAGAATATGCTGCCCTTGCCTTTTGTCTGTTGCAAGTAAGGCTGCTATGAGCATTGGTATACAAGCTTCTGTCTCGACATGCTCTTTGACTCTTCTTGGGAATATGCCTAGGATGATATGGTACCTATAGGTTAACCATCTGAGGGACCATCACACTTTTCCAAAGCAGCCACCCCATTTAACACTTGACAGTGCATAGAGGTTCCAATTTCTCAAGATCCTCACCAGCCATGGCTCCTGCCTTGTTCATTTGTTGTGTCACAATCATGCTAGCGATGAGTTTTGATTTGCTTTGTGGCACCTTTCCCTGATGGCTAATGATGTGAAGCATCTTTTCATATGCGTTTTGGACATTCACACATCTTTCTTCCAAAAATGTCTCTTTAGAGCTTTAAATGGTTTGGTTCACATCTATGAGCCTCAGTCTCACCTAAAGAAAGGGAAAGCTGGGTTGTGCTGAGTGTTCATAAAGGGGACTGTCCTAGTTTCAGTTCTGTTACTATGACAAATACCCTGATCTAAAGTGACATAAGAGAGGGAAGGGCTTATTAGCTTACAATTTCCAAGTTACACTCCATGATTGGGAGACATCAAGCCAGGAGCTTAAAGCGTCACATCCACAGAACGTGGCACCTGTGCTGCCTACCTGCCTGCTACTCTTAGTGTTCAGCAAGTGTTCTCCTTTCCTATACAGCTCTGGTTCCTTGCCTAAGGAATGGTGTTGAACTTGATGCCTTGATAGTTTGGGTCTTCCAACATCAATAAAGAGTCAAGGCATGACATGCCCACAGGCTATTCTAATCTAGATAATTCCTCAATTGACTCTTCCCCTGTGATTCGAGATTGTAGCAAGTTGACATTTACTTTTTTTATAGTTCTTTTTTAAATTTGTATTTATTATTTTTATTTTAAGTGTATTGGTGTATTGCCTGCATGTGTATGAGTGCACCCGTGTCGTGCAGTGCCCACAGAGTTCAGAAGAGGGCCTCAACTCCCCTGGAACTGGAATTACAGATGGCTGGTATCCATCATGTGAGTGCTGGGAATTGAAGCAGGGTCTTCGGCAAGAGCAGCCAGTGTTCTTAACCACTGTGCCATCTCTCCAACCGCAAAAGTTGACATTTAAAACTAATCATTAAAGGGAATTTTAGCCATCCTTACCCCCAGGAAGCACTCGTGGGAACCATTCTTTCTTGGCTCTTTCCACCTCTTTGGTCTGAGTGATTTCCTAGTATCCACTCTACTTCCTGAAAAGGGCTCATCGCGGACACTAACTTAAGCTACTCAGGAAATACACGTCCCTCGCTTTGGCTTTGAGGGAACTTACTAATCTTGTTTTACTTGTTCCTATAATTGGGACCAAGATGAGTATCTGATATCCCAGTCATCACCAGCCTTTTCCCTACCTGCTGTCAGGCTCTCAATGTGTTATGTTTCTATCAAGGTCAATATCCTCTTCTAGTACATGTATGCAAGGGGCTCTTCCCAGCTGTAAAAGTTATCCATTATAATTTTCATGACAAAAAAAAAATCAAATGATTCAACCAAAACAGAAATATTCAATATCCCATCTATAACGGAATTTTACTTAATTCTTAAACTCTCTCTCTCTCTCTCTCTCTCTCTCTCTCTCTCTCTCTCTCTGTTTGTAAAATGCTCACCTTGCAAGCACAAGGACTTGTGTTTTATCCCCAGAACCCACATAAAAGCCATGCTTGTCATGGTGGTACTAGCTTGTAATAGGTGCTGGGGAGACAGAGATGGAAGGATCCTAGAGGCTTGCTGGCCAACCGATTGAGCCTACTTGGGAAGCTCCACCCAGTGAGAAGCTGTCTTCTGGCCTCCACATAGATGCACATGCATGTGAACATACATACATACATACAATAAAGACAAAATATAGGCATAAAGTAGAATATACAGAATTGAAACCCGAGGTCAAACTACCATGTCTCTTGATCAGAAATAAAACAGTGGCTTTTAATTTGCTATAAATGTTGCGTGCAGCTATTCTAACATTTTGTCAAGTGAAAACCTTTGATCTAGTCATTCTTTTCATATTAGAAACAAATGATAAATTCCTGGTGGTTTCAGTGCATTTCTTGGTATTATATTTTCCCCTTTCCTCAGCTTTCGGGGACGCTTCCAGCTAGAACATTCCATGGAAAAATAGGGAGACTGAAGAAGAAAGACACCAGGCTGCTTTCTTGGAAGCACCTTAGGCAGTTGTTGATGGGGTGGCTTAATAAGAAGGTGAAGGGCTCGGTAACCCAAGTCTCCATTTATTCAATAAAGGAAGTCAGGGATGTACTTGGTAGCAGGAATATTTAATTGCTGCAGGCAGTGTTCTGAATGCTTTTCTTTAAGAAGAAGAAGAAAAACAACTTTCACATTTGATTTACAGACTGGCCTTTTTTTTATATCTTTTCCTCTTAGATATACAAGTAGATGATTTTACAAAGGGGAACGATGTTTGCAGTGTGGGTTTGCTGAGCAACCCTGTCTCCTCACTGTTTCCTCTCATGACTCCTGGTCCAGGAGAGCGTTCCTGCTAGCTCTGCTTGCTGTGTGGCTTTGTACCTCTCTCTGAGTATCTCTGGGCTTTGAGAAAAATCTGTGTCCTGCTGTGCACCAGGTGATGGGGCACATGTCTGATTAAGCTTATACTAGGAAACAAAATATTGAACCTTTCCATCATTCTCCTGTCTTTTTCCTCTTCCCTCACAGTGAATAATGTTGGTACAAAATTCAGTATTTCAGTTTGGAGCTCGGTTTCTGCACTTACCTTATAAAGGTTAATAGGTGCTTGTGCCTCAGTTTCTCTAGGAGTATATTGCAGCCTTCCTAGCTTGAAGCTAACCACTCTAGGAGTCAAATTTAGGGCATAACTCAAAGGAAGCCCCAGATAGAGTGGAAGTTCATACATCTACCTTTCTTTCTAAGGTTGAAATTTTGTGGTTTTTCAAGGATTATTTATTTTCAATGTATATTTTTATTGAAGTTTTGTCCACTTCATACAAAATGTTAATCATCTTTATACCCCACCCCCATCTATACCCCCACACCCTTCTCACCAGATTTCATTCATTCTGTCATATATATTAAGTCCTATCTAGTCAAGAGGTGTCCCTTAGTTCAAGTTCATCTGCTCGAGTCTAGTCAGTCTATCTAGAGTCCCTTAAACATCAACTGTCTCTCATCTAGCAGTAATCAGTTGCTAATAGTTCCTCAGCTAAGGTTGAAGCCTGCTGCCTACTTCCCCAGTTCTATGCTAGGTTTTTGTCTGATTGAGTTTGCATGGGTCTTGTGCATGCTGACACCATTGCTCTAAGTTCATATGAGTAGGGTCCCAGAGGCCTGGAAGACTCTTGTTTCTCTGTGATCATCTACCAACCCTGGCTCTTACAATCTTTCTGTCCCTGTCCTCTACAATGGTCCCTGACTGTGAGTAAGGGAAATGTTTTAATTTTATTGTGTGTGTATTCATGCATACTTGTGTGTGTGTGTGTGTGTGTGTGTGTGTGTGTGTGTGTGTACACATGCCATGGTGCATATATGGAAGTCAGAAGACAACTTTTAGGACGTAATTATCTCCTGTGAGTTCTGGGTACTGAACTCACGTCATCAGGGTGGTATGGCAAACACCTTTGCCTTCGGAGCCATCTCTCCAGCCCAGCCCTGAATCGACTGTTCTAGTCTCCTTCTAGATACACTTCATTTGGTAGTTCAGCAAGTTACACAGAGTATGTTTCTTACCCTTCCTTTTGTACATGCTTGTGTTAACTGGAGAAGTGCTACCTATACCAATCAAATGTTGGGAATATTTTTTTCCTTCATGTTTCCATGTTTATTCAACTGACATGTGGTTCACATGAAGTTGTCCATTCTCTGATATGAATACTGTTTGTTTTAATCTTGTTGTTATAATCCCAAATTCCTTGGCACTCATTGGCCTGAGCATGAAGAACAGCAATGATTCAGACCCGTTGGTTAGAGAGTTATCAGAGCTGGGTTCTTTCTATAATGAGAGGATAAAGGATACAAAGAGCATGAGCGTATAGTTGCTTTTCTAATTACAGTGACAAAACACCTGACAAAAGCTATTTAATGGAGGAAGGGTTGATTTGGGTTTACAGTTTGAGAGTGTAGCCCATCATGGAGGAAGACATGACATCAGGAACTTGAGGCAGCTGGTCACATTGCATTCAGAGTCAGGAAGCAGAGAAGCATGAATGCTGAATGCTGGCGCTTGTTAGGTTCATTTTGAGAGGAGAAAATGTCAGGACTCTAATGAAAAGGAAGTTGGGATTATTTCAGGCATGGCGGCTGGCCTGCCTGTGTCGGGATTGGGATGACCAGCATTAGAATGTCCCCAAATGGCAGTTTTATACCCAGGCACACAAGGAAGTGAATTCACAATGAAGTGGGGTCAAGGAGATGGGGGAATGGGCATAGGTGGGGCTGTGTCTGGTATCAGTAGGAGCGTCTCCAGGGAAACTGGGACGTCTGCCTCAGTTAGCTACCTGAAATCCCCAAGTTAGGTGGGCTACAAACTTACAGTGCTCAGCTCATTTTCCTCTTTTTAATCCAGGACCCCAGCTCACATTTAGAACCCAATTTAGAAACTCTCTCACAGACATGCATGGTCGTTTGTCTGCTAGGTGACTCTTTATCCTGTCAAGTTGACGGTCAACATTAACTATCATAAGTCCACTTGTCACTGAACGGATAGATGCAAAAACTCAGGTCTGTGGAGCTGTTGCTGCACGGTGGGATCAGCTAACTGTGGGGTAATGTGGACTCCACTAGACTGACTATTCAGTTAAGCCACAAGTGCCCTGGCCAACAGATGGCTTCTAGCCAGTGTCTCCCGTCAGCCTCTTTTGTGGGGATGAAATGAGCCAGCTCATTTGCTCTTTCGGTTCCCTGAATAGTCTCTTCTCTTGGCCTTATAGCTGCTGGGGAGTCAAAGAGCCCTGTGAAAGGGAAAAAAGCAATTGCCTACAGGATGTCCATGAGTTTGACGGGTGAAGCTGGAACACAATTCATCTAAAGGAGACAAGCCACCACACTGACGGCGTGGGGTCATGTAGTTTGAGCTTAATGTTTATTTACTTATTTGTCTGTCTGTCTGTCTGTCTGTGTGCCAGGGATGGATTCCAGGGCCTCTCACATGCAAGGCAAACGCTTTGCCACTGAGCTGTACCCCAAGCTCAAGGACTATGTTTCAATTCCTTCAAAATATTAGGAATCAGATATACTTGAGGTTAAATTTAATATTAATCAATGTTCTTTAGAGGAAAAAAACTGATAGAATATGAAAAGTGTTTCATTACATTGGCTTACTCCGTAGTGACAGGAAACTCCAACAATAGGTACCTACATGCCAGAGGGGCTAAGAACCATCCTACTCTGGTGCTGAAGACCTGCAGGGTTCCTGGAGAGCTGTTGGTCTTCAGGCCATGCTGGGAGACTGAAAAAGCAGGGTTGTGCTAGTGGCAAAAGATGGCACAGCAGCAGCAGCAACAGCAAGGCAGAGGCTCTCACCAGCAAGGAGGGAAGCAGCAGCCCTGAGCTCACCTCGGATCTCTCCATATTCAGCTAGCTCAGGAAGGAGCCACTCGCTCTGGGAGTGGGACTTCTCTCTCAGTTCATCTTTCCTGGAAGCACCCTTGCAAACCAACCCAGAGGCATGTCCCTTAAGTGTCTCTTAGTTGATTCCAAATCCCTTCATTTTGATGATCAAGATTAATCAACCACAAATTTAGTACTTGCTTAATGTGGTTTAATAAACATTGCATATCATGGCTTTGAATATTTATTCAGATGAGACATATCAGGAAAACAACTCAACTTGTAAAACCACTCAGCATTTGTCAGCTGTCAACAGTACCATCCTTATCCTCTTCTTCTTAAGGCTGAAATTAGACTTCTGTCCCCAGATAGGCAGTGCTAGTTTAGCAACTTCCTGAAATGTGGTAAATTCTGAATTTTATCTTGATGGAGAATGACTTGTCTTTTCCAATAACAATTACAATGATAATGACTACATTTTATTAGAATCTCAGGATGCGTCAGGTGTTGCTATAAGCATTGCATGTATCTCATTCAAATTTCAAGGAAACTGAGCTAGAGGGCTGAGGAGAATGCCTCAAGTTCTATAGCAGTCAGTGCCAGAACCAGGCCTGTGCCAGGCAGTCAGAGTTCACATGTCATTCTTTTTTTTTTATTTTTAATTTCCGACAAGGTCTCCTGTAGCCCAGGCTGGCTTGGAATTTGATATATATGAGGGTGACCTTGAACTTTGGGTCCCCCTGCTTCCTCCTCCCAAGTATTAAGATTACAGGAACATACCACCACATCTGGTCCAAGCTGTGCTGGGGCTCGAGCCCACCCTCCTGCATGCTAGGCAAGCACTCTACCAACTGAGCTACCTCCTCAGAACCAGAAGCCATTCTCTCAAAATGCTGTCCTCACTGCCTTACTAAGGAGCCCCTTACTGAGTGCTTGCCGTACTCCAGATCCTTGTCAAGGGGCTTCAGGTGGTAACCTAATTAATCTGAAGGTGCTCTTCCAGAGGACCCACGTTCAGTTCCTAGCACCCACATGGTTGGCTAACAACTCTCTGTAACTCTACTTCCAGGGGATATGACGTCCTCTTCTGACCTCCACAGGCACTGCATGACACAGTTGCACTTACGCGAAGGCAAAGCACTCGTACACATAAAATAAAAATGTTTTTAAAAATTAAAAAAAAAGAATGGAGAAGGCTCTGAGAGTCATCCATTTGGAAAGCTAACAGGTTAGCCTTCCATCATGGATGTTGGTAGAGGACAAAAGTGTCCTGGAGGAGAGACAAATGGCAATGAACATAATGCTTACAACAAGAAAAGCAGCCAGACTATCCATTTATTTGTGCTAATTCCTCAGCTCCAGTTCCCAGAGAATGGCACAAAGAAGGCTGGATGATGCCTGTGTGCACAGTGGGTTGAATTATGGAAGAGAATCTGAGCTTTGGGAACATGGATACTTATTTTGTTGTTTTTGAGACAGTGGTTTCTCATGTAGCCCAGGCTAGCTTTGAATTTACCTTGAATATTGATCCTCCTGCCTTCACTTCTTAATATCTGGGATTACAAGCATGCCCTCCCACATCCAGTTTCTAGGGTTCAGGGAATCAAAGTCAGGACTCTGTGCAACACAGTGAGCTGCATCCCTAGCCCACTGGTGTGATTCCTTACTCGGATCACTGTGCCAGTTTCTGCTCTGATCTGTTCTCTTCGAATTCTTCTTATGGAAATTGACCAGGGTCTCTTTTTGAAACTGCAAATTTGATTCTACGTTTTCCCATTCTCTAACTCCCTTAGTCAGAGCACCCTTAGTCAGAGCACCCTGGCCCATGAAATCCTTACCCCTCTCTTATGGTCATTCCTGCTGGAAATAATTACAGCTCACACTCTTTCAAGATCCAACACACTTGCATAGATAGTTCCTTGGCTTAGAAAACCCTGACTCATCTGGAAAGTTCCATCTAATTCTAAGACTCTCAAACATGGCATTTTCTGCTATGAAGTTTTGCCAGAATCCACCTTCCCTCACCAGACAATTAATCTTTCCAGCTCTCTTCTCCTCCCCCTCCTCTCTTCCTCACTTTCTGCTGTCCTCTCCCGTTCTCTGCTTTCTTTATGATTTCTTCTTTCTCTCCTCTCCCTCCCCTTCTCTCCTTTCCTTTCCTTTCCTTCCCTATCCTTTCCTTTCCTCTCACTTCTCTTTCATTTCTCCCTTTCCTTGCCTTTCATCCCCCCTTCTCTCCTCTCCTCTCTTCTCCTTTGATTTCTTCCCCTCCTTTTTCTTTCCTTCCCTCCCTTCCCTCTTCCTTTGACCCCTGAAGAATTCAAGGACCACTGGTTGACTAAGATGGGGAGTAGGGACTGACTGGAGTGGGCACAGGGAAATCTCCAGGTTGAAGAGAATGATTTATACACTGGTTACAGACCTGGGAACCATTTGAGCCTCTGAGTTATAAGCTGCAGTTGCGAAGCAGTTTCCTTAAACAGAGTAGCCTGAGCCTACGCAAGTCCCTCCCTGTGCCTCTGTCAGCTCTGCCTCTGCCTGGATCCTGGAAGGAACGGTAGGTAAAGCCTGGCTTACAGAGGAGAGAGCAGAAGGAGCCTGGTCCCCGATGGGATCAGGAAACCTTTCTAAGCACCTCCGCACATACTTCCTGGTAGATCCTTTGTGCTTAAATCATTTCCGCTTTTCTTATCTTCCCTCCAGATTCTTCTAGTCACTTAGAGCCAAGGGCAATTCCTAACTGACACATCTCTGCAGCTGTGTGTCTACACTGCCAAAACCCAGAAAAATCAATGCGTATTCATTCAATAGGTAGCCTGGCCGGCCGACTCGTTTGCAGTGAGTCTTCCCTTGCTCCCTTTTCTGTGACTGGCAGATCGGTATTTCACAAGACCCGGCCTTTTCCTCTATGGGCACGAGTGCATGCTTCTGCTCTCAGGCTTTCTGCCCTCGGAGAACTCTAGCCCTCTCCAACCCAAATGATGGAATCAGTTCTAATGTATTCAGCTCAGGCCAGCCCTGGAGAGTTACTCCGTCCTTTGTTTTTATATAAAAATCCACCAACCGGAACCGAAAGCAATCAATAGTGGCTAAACATGGAAGCTGCACTTTTTTCAAATTTCATTGGACCCCCTCAAGAAATCTTCAAACAAGAAAGAAAGATATTCCATTAGAAAACCTCATGGAGATTGAGAGGAACATCAGGACTGCCCTGGGGACGGGAACAGAGAAGTGCATTCCTGCTTCATCAAGCCAGACCCTGCCTGCCTTGCCTACTTCACCTCTAGGCTCTGGCTCAGTCCCAGACACGACAGGAGGAAGACTTGCCTTGCATGCAGCAACCTGGTGTTGGTGCAGTCTGCTTCAGGCCTGGCCAAAGATTCACAACTCACACAGGCTGGAGATGGGACTAGTCTGAAGGAAGGTGTTTCTAACATCTCTTTGCCAGTGAGAGGAGATGGCTTGGTAGGTAAAGTATAAGCACAAGGACTTGATTTCAGATCTATAGCACCCAAGTAAAAAGAGGAGGTGGTGCATGCCTGTAACTCCAGACCCAGAGGCTTGCAGGCCAGCCAGTCCAGTTCATCTGTGGCTTTCCAGTTTACAGAGATAAGATGAAGAACAGCAGGGAAAAACATCTGATGTCAACCCCTGGCCTCCACAGGTGCATGAGTGACCATGGTCACACACACACACACACACACACACACACACACACACACACACACACTTTTCCTGTTAGCAGCAGTCTAAATACTTCATTGTACTTTTCCCCGATGTTTCTCTAAGCACAGCCTCCTGACCCCTCTGTTCACTAAGGTCACTTCCCTCCAAATCTGCTTCTAGTACTGAGTGCAGACTCAGTGGTAGGGTCTTCCTTCAGGAAGGCTGGAGACACCCAAAAGAAGAATTCACAATTCCACTCTTGCAAGTCCTGGGCTGGCTACTGGAGACTGGGCTGGTGAAGGTCAGATACTGGATGTCATATCAGCAACTCTTTCGGAAATGCTGACTGACGCTGTCAGTCCAGAGGATGGGGAAGATGGGGACTGGTGTTTTGACTCTGTTCCTCAGTAAAGACTGCTGCAGGCTATTAATAGTTCCTAGGATCAAATACTCAACAAGAAGCAACTGAAGGAAGGACAGTTTTATTTTGGCTCACAGTCTGAGGGTACTGTTCATCCTGGGGTGTGGGAGAAGTATGGCTGTAGGAGTGTGAGGCCGCCGGTCACACTGCATCCATGTCAGGGGGGTCACACTGCATCCATGTCAGGAAGCAGAGAGAGATGAATGCTGGCGTTCAGCTTGCTGTTTCCTTTTTATTCGGTCCAGAGCCCTGACACATGGAATGATGTTGCCCATATTACAGTGGTCCTTCCCACCTCATTTAACCCAATCTAGAAACTCTTAAGGCTGTGTGGGGCTTATTCCTAAGAGAACCCCCACACAGCCTTAAGAGTCATGTCTCTAGAGGACACAGCATCCCCTGGGGGAAATAGATGGTTCCATCGTGGTCCCCTCAAGACATATTTAGCAATTTTTGCCCGTGCAGTTTGCTGGGTCCTTCCTCATCTAAATTCAGCTTTCTGTGAGACTTTGGACTTGACCTTGCTATCTTCACGAAGCATCCTTGCCTTGCTGGAGCTGAACCATGATGGTTGGTCTTCCCACAAGTGGGCTTTGTTTGTTTGTGTGTGTGTGTGTGTGTGTGTGTGTGTGTGTGTGTGTGTACATGTGTGCACGTGAGGGTGGAGGTCAAAGGACAATTTCAGATGCCCCCTAATACACTGCCTATCTTGTTTTTTTGAAGTGGTGTCTCTTGCTGGCACAGAACTTGCTAACTAGGTGAGGCTGGCTGGTCAGGAGCCCCAGGGATCTATCTGTTTCTGTCTCCTGGGCCCTGAAATTACAAATATGTGTTGCTATGTTCAGATTTTTATGCGGATACTTGGGATCAATTTTTGGTCCTCCTGTTTTCAAGGCAAGCACTTTACCAACTCAGCCACCTCCCCAGCCTAGTGTTTCATGTCATCTATCAAAGTGTAACCTTGTGACTTACAACCCTGTCATACACTTGGTGGATTTATAGTCCATGTGGTCACTCAGCAAAGCCATGAGGTAACCATTGCAGTGGTACAACCTTAGGCACGGGTCCGAATCCTGCCTCAGCCACAAATGTAATCAATGACTTTAAGGGCTGAAGGAGCAGCTTCTAGCACCTGCAGGGTCCTAGGTGATGCTCAGCAGGGGAAGGAAGGGAATGATGTAAAATCTATGGTGTTATTCAAATTCTACTGGGCCTCAGTTGCTTTGGTTCTAGGAAACTGCACAGAAACTGGCCTCAGTGGTTGCTGACTGAAGAGCTGTTCCTATAAGAACAAATTTGGTTATTTCTTCATTCTTTTTTAAGACTTCCATTTTGGCAAGGCAAAACTCTGGCTGTCGGTGTGAAAATAATGCTATTTTGGGGGGGTATTTTTGAGACAGGGTCTCCATGTAGTCTCAGCTGTCCTGGAACTCACTCTGTAGGCCAGGCTGGCCTTGAACTCACAAAGATCCGCCTACCTCTGCCTCCCAAGTGCTAGGATTAAAGGCGTGTGCCATCACACCCGGCAATAATGCTAATTTTTATAATATAAAGCTGATATATATATATATCTAACTTGGCCAGACATGTCCCTGTGGTCACAGGCCACACACCGTGTGATACTATTACATTAGAAATTGAGACACAGTCACACTGAAGATGTACGCTTAGCATACGCATTGAGTGCTTGTGAAGCTGTCTCTTGTTTCTCTTCTGGTGCCTTTCATGCAGCTGGACCAGGCTGATACCAAGTGAGCATTGGTTGATTCTTCATAGACAGGATTAGCACATTGTTCCCACACTTATCATGCAAATGTAAACATGTCTAAAAGCAGCCAATGTGCTGTGGATTTGTGGTTCTCAGTTGAAGACTGGCTCATGTGCTATCACATGGGATCTTGGTATAAAGGCAGAATCTGAGACCCTGCCCAAGCCCTCTACATCAGAATCTGTCTTTGTGTTTGTGTGTGTGTATGTGTGTCTTCATATGTGTGCATGTGCATGTGTGTATGAGCATGTGGAGGCTACAGGTCAACCTCAGGCGTCATTTCCTAGTCATTTTCCACCTTCTCCACTAGCCACATAGGCTAGGCTGGCTGGCCCTCGAGCTCTGGAGATCTGACTGTCTCTGCCTCCCCAGTGCTTGGACTACACGTTAGTGCCACCACGATTAAACTTTTTCAAACCTGGGTTCTAGGATCAACCCAGGTCTTCATGCTTGTAAGGCAGGCTCTTTAGAGATTAAATCATCTTCCCCAACCCCTAGAATCTACATTTTAACAAAGTCTATAGGTGGTTGATATGCACATGGTTTTAAAGGCAGCTGCCTGCCACAGAGGACCACTGAACAAGAAGTCTAAGATACAATGCCTCCTGGCACCCTGCTTGGTAGCACTTCACACCACACCTGGAGGCGGAGATGCCTTGACTCTATATACGCATGGAAACCAGCAGGAAGCGGGATCAGTACTTGCTCACATAACTCTTCTTCTTCAGTGTTTCTCTCTGGGTTCCATGATTCCTTTAGATGATAGACTCAAGTGAGGTGAAATTATGATGACATTAGATGCATTTAGATCTCCTGGTAGGAGTCGAAGTCAGCAGGTTTACAACTCAGCTAGCTATTCAGCAGTTATTTTACTGGATATTCATGTCCTGAGTTCTGAGGATCAAAGATGAACACAGGGTGGCCCTTGTTATGCTAGGTGAGGAACGCAGATTTAAGTAACGGGCCATCACAGTCCAGCACATGAGCTGAATGATGAGTGGAGGAACAGGAGGAAGATCATTTGACTGAATATAGAGTCTGTAGTTAAAAACTGTTTCTCCCCTTCCCATTCTGCAGAAAGCAAGACTCAAGCAAGCAGCTGTTGGGATAAAAAGACACAGAGAATCTGACTTAGAAACTCTGCTCTTTGTGTAGCCGCTTTTCTTCGGTAGGTGCAACTGCTTCCTATTCCTTTTTTAAAAAACTCTTTGTGCATATGTACGTGACGTCTGTAGGTTAGTGTATGGTGTGTGTGTGTGTGTGTGTGTGTGTGTGTGATCATGGGTGCATGGGTGCCATCATGCACATGTGACAGTGAGAGGACCACATCTGCCACATCTGGTATTGGGCTTCCCCTTCCACTTTGTTTGTAGCAAACTCTGTGGTTTGCCACTGCATACACCAGGCTGGCTGACCCATGAGTGCCCAGGGAGTCTCTTGTCTCCATCCCCTCCTCCTGAGTAGCAGCACTGGGATTACAGTTACATTCTACTGCAAGGGTTCTGGGGATCCAAACTCAGGTCTTCATGCTTGGTCACCAAGGCCTTAATCCACTGAGCCATCTCATCAGCCCCAGGCTTTCTACAGCTTTCCTAAATCTTAATTCTGGGGACCAAAAACAATGTAAGCAATGTCTTAAATCTGTTTCCTCCTGAAGATCAATATCTCACCTTGACTTAATTCTTAGTACAATTTCTCTACTTAGTTTTTTTTCTCAGGTATTTTATAGTATCTGTACTACAATTAGATCAGGAAACAAAGAAGTAAGCCTTATCAGTGATTTCTGCCTGTATCTGGAAACACCATGGAAGAGATGTTTTGATAAGGCAATTTTCATTCCTTAAAACGCTATAGCACAATAAATTAATTCAATGTTGTGCATTTATCTGTTAGACACATGACTATAGGAGTATAAAAATGTTAATTATTCATTATCGCCACTCTGATTATTTGTTGTGGCTGATAATTACATTGAATATATTTTATATCAGTAATAACCTTCTGTCTACATTTACAACATGTTGTATCTTGGGGGCTTGTCAAGCTTTTTCCCTAAGCCTTTCCTTTATTAAGACACAGACCTCAAGAGTACATAACCTTTATGTTGAAGGCTGATTTTCTTCTTTCATATAAAGAGCAAATATTATAGATTAATTAATCCAGGATGATTATAATTTAATCACTCTTCTTCTGGTTTCATAAGGGATTTGGCTTGTATTCAGTTGCTCATTCATATTGTTATGAAGAATAAATGCAGTCATAAAATATTTGTGTGCTATGAATTCACAGAACAACTAACCTGAAAGCCTGGAGGGGTGCATGTCTGAGCTCGCACTGGAGTCCCACACCGTGTGGCCTCCATCTCAGTCAGGCTCTGACACAAGCCAGTGACCCTCAGGTAAAGAGACTGCATCAATATAGGAGTGTTAGTCCCTAGGTAAACTAAATTTAGGGTTGTTTAGCCATAACAAAAATTTCAATCTCATAGAATTTCCCCAGCATCCACAAGGCATCAGATGCTGTGTTAAGCTCTGTGAATAAACTTCATATGAACTTCTTGATCTTGTTATTTGATCTCATTGTGCCTTGGTGCCTCATCTATAAAATGGGATCGTAACATGACTTTGATGGCTAGTGAGGAAGAAGTTAACAATGTGTGTTGAAGTGCACTGAGCAGTGCCTAACAGAGAAACTCAGAGAACCAATGTTGCCTTTAGGGTTATTACTGTCCTGAAGTTGTGTTTCTTGTAGGGATGAGGGCAGAGTTACAGGAAGTAAGCACCACAACTAATTGTTCAGATATGGCTATTAATTAGTCTGTTAGGCATAGATGAGGCTGGAGAGATGGCTTGATCAGTAAATTGCTTGCTTGCAAGATAAGGACCTGAATTCTGTCTTCAGATTAATAATAATAATAATAATAATAATAATAATAATGCCAGCTATGGTGGTGCATACTTATAAACTGGCATTGTGGCTCAGAGTTGCGATAGAACAGATTAAAAAATACATTATATTCAACTTCTTTATCTCTCTAGGCTTCTCATTCCTCAACATTAAGTGTGGTAATTAAGTTCAGAGGACTGAGAGGAGGCACAGTGGTGACCCTGATCACCCATTCAGCAACAGGCAGGTATATGCCTCAAATGCCAGCTCCCCTCAGGAGCCTGCAGCAAGCTGGAGGCTCTCACTGCAACCACGTGGTTGGCACCGTCTCACCTAGCAGTGGAGAGCTGCGACCCCGATCTCCTGACAAGTGAGCTGTCCTCTAACAGGCTTTGGAACAGAGATTTGGGGATCTTTTTGGAAACAGCTGAGACTAATTAAAGAGGGTCCTTAGTAATCAGTTCTTAGCCCACCTGTATAATAGAATGATCTAGAGAACTTCTGAAAATTCTCAGAGATCAGGGTTCATTTGATCTTGAGTGGACTCAATAATGGGTAATAGTTAAAATGTCTCAGGATATTCTGTATCTCTGTGTTCAGTTATGAACTCAGGCAAAATCTGAGTGTCAACCTCATATGTTCTACTGTCTTTAACCCAAGGACACTTCCTCCACAGGGGCTCCTCCACAAACAGTGAAGGCAATGCCACACATCCAGCTGACTGGGAGGACAGGCTGGCTCTTCTTTGCGCCCACTGGTGTGAAGATCGGTGAGGATGGAATCCTTTGGATCCGCCATGAGGCCAAACAGCACTTTGTTTGCAAGCTGCACTTTTCATTTCAGGACTAAGGGATGGACATGAACACTTCGGATGGCTCGTCCGGCCCATGGTTTCAGGCCTCTGTGGTGGAATAGATGCAATGTGTGTGTGCAGAAGGGCTGGTGCAGGAACCCTGACTCCAGCTGTGTTTATGACCTGCAGGACCAGGCAGGTACTGACTGGTTTGGCCCTGTGGGTGTGTATGCCAGAAGATGAGATTCCTGTCTATGACTTACATATGACCAATTTAATTCCAGCCTGTTTTAAAATTTTCTAATCCTCCTCACCCTCTGGATGCCCTGCTCCTAACTCTGATGCGAAACTCATTCTCAGGGTTTGCTGAGACATAGCACAGACACTAAATGTCTGTCACTGCTGGCTGCCAGGAGTGTGACCTGTAGCTCAGAGCATGTTGTTGGTTTGGGGTTGTCTTCTTTCCTGCTGTGTGCTCATGAGCAACAGTGGCTTGTGCTACTTTCTAGAATGAGTGACAGATCTTTAATAAGTATTCACTGAATCCAGAAATAGAGAACAGAAACATCTTGGGCTGGGGAGACAGATCAGCCTTTAAAGTGCTTGCTGGGGAGACAGATCAGTCTTTAAAGTGCTTGCTACACAGCTAGGTGGGCCTGAGTTTGATCCCTAGAAAGCACACTAAAAATAAATAGGTGTTGTGGTGCATACTTGTGATCCCAGGGGCAGAGCAGAAGAAAGAGGCAGATCCCTGGCTTGCTGGCCAGCCAGTCTAACCTACTTGGTGAGCTCCGAGCCAGTGAGACATGGCTTCTGAGGAGTGACAACCATGATTGGCTTCATGTACACACAAGCATACACACGTATACACGTATCAAAACCCAATGTTTCCTTTATTGCTAAAGTATATAATTGCTTAACCTTCTATTGTGCTTTAGTGTATAATCCATTTGTGCTTCCATAGTGATCCAACCTAAGGCCTCCAGAAAAACTGAAACAAACAATTGTTATATTCAAGGGCTGCTTAAATAACTCAGTGGTAGACCACTTGGCTGGCATACATAAGGTCCCAGGTTAGATCACCAGCACCACAAAAGTAGCAATGATAGCTTTATCCATATTCAGATATGTTTTATAAAATGTATAGTTAAAAGACCCAAACAAGTCATCTGAAGAAAGCAGATGTCTAACCTCAGGTAAGGAAACAACTTCAGAAGCCACCATCATGTGATGAGCAAGTAAAGGAGATGAGTGACGCAGAGCCGTAGCTCCAGGGGCCAACTTCTGATTCTGAAAAGGTTACAGCCGTCTGGAGAGACGGCTCAGCAGTTAATAGTGCATGCTGCCTTTGAAGAGGACCCAAGTTTGCTTCCCAGCACCGATATCAGATGACTTATAACCAACCACCTATAACTCCAGCTCCAGGGATCCAACACCCTCTTTTGGTCTCTTAGGACACCTACACTCACATGCATATACCTACACATAGACACACATACACAAATAATTTTTTTGGTCTTTTCGAGACAGGGTCTCCCTGTAGCCCCAGCTGTCCTGGAACTCACTCTGTAGACCAGGCTGGCCTTGAACTCACAAAGATCCTCCTGCCTCTGCCTCCTGAGTGCCAAGATTAAAGTTATGCACCACCATGCTCGGTTGCACAAATAATTTTTAAAATAAATTAAAAAAATAGTTACAAATGAGTTTGATGTATAAAGTTGGACCTATGTAACTATGGATTCTGTTTCTGCATATTCAGACTGCCAAGGATGGGAAATATTTTTGAAAACTGTGTTTACAGACATTTTCCATAGTCATTATTCCCTCGACAATACAGTATTACAACTATTTACACAGCACTTACCTTGTATTAGGAATTAGGAGTAATGTAGAGATGATTTGAAGTATGCAGGAGGATGCTGGTAGATTATAGGCAAATACCTTATCATATTTTTTATATTTGAGCATATTTGTGTCTGTGGGGTTTCTGCAATGGATCCAGAAGGATCAAGTGTATTCTGGAAATCAACCATATGTTGAAAGAATTTCTTCTCTGGAGATGTAAGTTCACTCTCAGGAAGCAATGCGTTTATTGACCTCATTTACAGAGCATGGGTGAGGGGTTAGTGGCAGGAGCCTGGGGGACCACAAAGCAGCTGTACTAGGAAGTCTTCCCCCAGTGTGGGTGATGGCTTTCCCACAGCCAAATAGATGAAACTCCTTCTCAATGAACTTCCTGTATACTCCAGCACCTCCAGAGATTCTACACAAAGAGGGCAGAACTGCATGCAAATGATGGGAGGAGGAGCTGGGATCTCAGGTGAGGGTCCGGTGACCATCCCCACCCCCTCTTCCTATGAGGGAGTATCAGCAGTTCACAGGCCCAATCGTGATTCACTTCTGCAAGTAGACAAAGCTGACCTGGTGAAGATGGTAGGTATTTTACTTAGAGAACTGTGCTCTATAGCAGTCTGTAAACCTATTTATTCTAAAGTATATGTTTGGATTTGAAAAGGGAGAGCACGTGGGAGAACATTCTTCCCTAGAAATAATTATACAGAATTCTAGACCCTTGGGACAGGGAAACATGTGACTAAATGTTAATTAAGTGATGTTTGGGGATCCCTTATTAGAAAAAATAAGTGTTACAAACCATTTTAAAAATGCAGTCTTTCCTACCAATTTAGCCGAGGGTTTTAAGGGATAACTTTGTTCTTTGCCCTCAGAGGTCAACTAAGTCCCAGGGGACTATGCATGGGGGCATCTCTTGAAATGTCCTGCAAATGTGGGATACCAGTCTTCCTGTGCAGGGAGGTCTTGGAGACCCACTAATGGGACTTCAGCCACTGTCCAGTCTATAAAGAGAAAAGTCTGCTCATGCTTCTAAAACAGGGAAGCCTGATCTATCAAGACCTGACTTTTTTTTTAAAAAATGCAGTCTTTCCTTTGTTCTCTTGGTTTTAGTGACTTGGTGTTTTTATTAAGCTCTTGCATAACAGGTGGCCTTGGGAAAATCATCTGTTCCTTTAACTCTATCTCCTTCCACACTAGGCTCTTCACTTCTTTCTTTGCAGGCTATATGTATTGCTCATTTGATTATTAGTTACTGTGAAAGTGTTCTGGCTGTTGTATGTATAAATAGTTCATATGTGATTTGTTTGTGGTGTGTTGTATATGTGTATGCATGCTCTATGTATGTGTATGTATATGTGTGCACATGTGCAATGCACCTGAAGGCCAGAGGTCGATGTTAAGCATCTTCCTTTACTGTATTCCATCTAAGTTTTTTGAGACAAGACCTATTAGTTAACCCAGAGCTCACTGATTAGACTAGGCTTGCTGGTCAGTAAGCCCTGGGATCTGCATGCGTCCACTCCTTAGTGATGGATTACAGACACATGTCACCACGCCAACTTTTAGGTAGGTGCTGGGGATAGGAACTTGTTCTTATGCTTCCACAGCAAGCACTTTAGTCAATGAGCCGCCTCTCCAACCCTAAAAAAAAGTTTTAATAGCTAAGAAGTGCAGGTCTAGAATTTCCTTCCTAAAGGCCCACCCACTTCCAGCGCCCTAGGGTTTTGTCTTTGAGTAGAAGGTTGGTGTGCAAGGAATTCCCAAGACTCCTTCTGGAGTCCGTTTTCTGCTCTCTTCCACCACAGCCTTAAATATTACAGGCCTTTCCCTGTCGGATATTTTAAATCTTCATTAGTGGCTTCCTAGGCCAGGAAATGTATAGAAGTTGTTTTAGAACCTGAAAGGCAGAAATGTAGTTACCTGTTTTGAGAAAAATGACTGCTTTTGTGCCTTCCCAGGTCTTTGCTGAGAACTGAGACAAAAACTGTGACTCACTGTGATGTCCCTCTGCCCTTCTGCAAATAGCTGCCAAGTGTTCACCGAGGAGCAGCAGATGAGAGCCTATCAGTGTTCTCTCTCTCTCTCTCTCTCTCTTCTCTCTCTCTCTCTTGCATTCACATGAACATGTACATCCATGTACATGCATGCGGAGACCACAGCAGGATATTAGCTGTCTTCTTCTCTCACTTTCCACCTTATTGCCTTGAGCCAGAAACTTTGTGTTTTGGCCAGTCTGGCTATTCAGGGAGCTCTTGGGGTCCACCTGCTTCTTCCCAGCAGTACTGGGGTTATAAGCACATCAGATATGGGTGCTGGGGATTAAAAGTCAGGTCCTCGTGCTTGCACAGCAAGGCTCTTACCCACTCACTGAGCCCTCTCCTCAGAACTTCTTCCTAGTTCTTGGGCCATTTCCTTTTGCAAAGCTGAAAAATAAAAATGGTGTTGCATTGGTTCAGGGCACTTTGAATGCAGTCAGGAGACCACTTTCAGTCAGATCTCGGATATGTCCAGAGATGAACTTTTGAACACCACTGAACATGGGTCCTCTGCCCAATGAGAGCTGAGCTTATAAACATTGTTTGTCCCTGCTGGTCTTCTGTACAATGGACTACTTGCTTCAAACTACCCAGGGCCTGAGACTGCACCCAGTCTCTTTCTGACAATAGTCTCTTTTGCCAACACCAATAATAATTCCTGACTAACAAGTAATGTAATTTCCAACCCTCTTCCTTGCAGTTGTAAGCTACAAGTACAGTTACTGTTTGTAAAGCTTGGGGTAAGTTCTTGAGATTGCTTGAATCTATACTTTCCCTCAGTGCAAGCCTAATTAACCCCAAACAAGTCATGTTCTCAGCGAGGTGGGATCATTAGGCGAGGAGTGCCCACCTGCTTGTTCTCACTGACTCTCATAGTCTAAACTACTTTCTCAGGACCATGGCCGAGGGCCAGGGCCCAGCAGGCAGTGATCCCTCTTCTTCCAAACTGCACTTCTTTTTCCTTCTTTGGGCCTTCTTCTCTTCCTTACCATCAACACCAACCCTGGACTCCCACCAGACACCATAGCTCATGTTTAGAGATGAGCAAAGTCAAGACTCCAAAGAAAAGAGGATGGTGCATTAAAAGTCGAGTTGGAGGACTGGGAGACAGCCCAGCGGTAAAGTGCTTGCTTTGCAAGCATGAGGGCGTGAGTTCAATTCCCAGAACCCAGGTCAACATGGCAGGCTTGGTGCCACTCCCGTGTAATCCAGCACTGAAGAAGTAGAGACAAGCAGATCTCTGAGGCTTGCTGGCCAGCCAGCCTAGCCTACTTGGCAAGCTCCAGGAGTTGTGTCTTCCTAGGGAGATGTGAACAGATGTCTACTCACCCCAGAGAGGTGATCGACAACAGACGAAAGTAAGGTTACCACCAAAGTTTAATTTAGTGAATGGGTTAAGTTATTAGGGTTACTGAGAGATGTATGGATGATTCAAAGAGAGCCGTATCACCAAAAAGCCCACTCTAGAGTGGGTGATGGCTTGCGAACGCTGAAACTCTCACTGCACAACCTGTAGGCTAGAGAGCATCTTGGCTAGTTTCTGCTTCTTCCAAGCAGCTTTGCCTGAGAGCAGCTCTCAGTAGTCCTTTGTCCTTATATGTGCTTGGGGTGGGGTGCTCTAGTCCATCTAGTCAGTTTCAGGGACTTCCTGAAGCTTTTGTTTTGTTTCCGTTTGGTTTGGTTGTTTTTGATGCAGGGTCTCTCTGTAACCCCAACTGGCTTGGAACTCACTTATGTCCATCAGGCTGACCTCAATCTCATAGAGATCTACCTCCTTTTTACCTTCTGAGTGCAGGGATTAAAGGCCCGCAACACAGGACCCAGATTCCTGAACCTTTTTGAGTTATTTACTTCCTGAACTTCACAAGTTGCCCTGCAGGATGTAATGTTCATGGTCACCTCCCGTTAGAACATCCTGTGTCTTAATCAACTTCTTCTAAGATAGAAGGTTTTATCTTGGAGAAGATTCTTATACAACACCAGGTCAATGAAAGATTCTATCTCAAAAAGATGGGTGGCACCCGAGGAGCCTCCATACATGCACCCTCACCCAGACATACAAGTACACCTACACACACGTGAACACACATGCACACACACAAAAATCCAAATTAGATTTTTGAAAATCTGAAAAGAAATTAGGGGGAAGTCAGAATTCTGTAGGGTTTTGTTACTTTTATTTCCTGAGCTATTATTAATATAGGCTTGGGTCATCTGATGCTGGGATGTTGTGATACTGACACAAGTTGCTCAGAAAAGATAAAAAGCAAGTATTCTTAGAAGAGACACCTAAGACACTGTGAGAGTTCCAGAGTCTGGAGGGACATGCTGGAATCAGAGTATGAGGAGTGGAAAGGTTAAGGCTGTCTTCCAGCAGTTTGGCTTCATGGGCTCTTAACTACAGCTGGAGGAAAGGGAGAAGAGCTTCGCCCTCCACCCTCAGCCTCAATACTCTGGCAAACATCACTGTGCTCTGCGAAGGCCCAGAAATCCGTGACATCTCGCTGGAACAAGAAGAAACACCTGGTCCTGTGGACTCCACATTTAGAAGAATTCCCCCAGGTTAATGTAAAAGCCCTTGTGGTGTCAAAGCAGAAAGGCCCTGAGGCTAATGCATGGATTGCTTTCAAATCCTGAATAAGAGCAAGGCTAATATCCTTAGTGTGGGAAGAAGAGGGAGGGAGAGTGGCCAGCCCTCGCTCCACTCTTCTGATCTGCTCCTTGGAGGCGTCCTGTTGTACGACCTGTGGAGATGCTTTTCCTGGCTCTATCTCCTCACTTTTGAATTCCAGAGGCAAGTGTCAAGATGATGGGCATGCCTGCAGTAGGTCCGGTGTGTGGGACCCACAGACCTTCAGAGCATTGCTGGAGGGGCAGGGAGCATGGCCAAAGCAGGGAGAAGGACTGCAAAGACACGTGACACACAGAGGGATAAGACAGAGCTCCACTATGCAGGACTCAGCCCATTAACGGGACTGTCTGATTAACATCTAAACCATCTCACATACAAATGCTTCTTGATGTATGTGTGATGGGATTGTCCATTGTAAATTTAGAATATTGTTAAGTCAAAGATTTGCTAAGTGTACCTAGTCCATGGAGGCTTATAGTGTGGATTGCCTTCCTTAAATGTTCTCCTATCATTTATATAAGCTTGTAGTTGGGCAAAATCACCCAAAATAAACTCCTTTTAAAAAACAATAAAGGGGCCAGGCATAGTGATATACGCCTTTAATTCCAGCACTTGGGAGGCAGCCTGGTTTACATGGTGAGTTCCAGGACAGGTGGAGCTACAGGGAGACTCTATCTCAAAAACAAAGAAATAATAATAACAATAACAACAACAACAACAATAATAATAATAATAATAATAATAATAATAAATACTGGAGAAATGACTCAGTACTTAAAAATGTTTACTGCTCTTGCAAAAGACCAGAGTTCTGTTACCAAGATCCATGTTAGGTTCTCATAACTGGCAACAACTCTGGCTAAAGGTGACCTGACACCCTCTTCTGGCCTCTGAGGGCATCAGCACTCCTGTAAATACCCACACACAGACATACGGACACATAATTAAAAATAAAACAAATCTTTAAAAATAGTAACAAAGTACATTTCCTGAGGTTGACTGAACACAGAATGCATAGGGTGTGGAATGTTCTTTCCTCTCATGATCTCAGAGCTCACTAGGAGCTGAGCTTTGCCATTGCCTACTATAGCCAAAGGGCATTGCACCCTGTACCACTAGCTCAGAAAAAGACCTGAATTTAAAAACTACACTGTCTTCTGGATATGACATCATCGGTGTAATTGTGAACACACACATCTATAGCCAACTGCATAAGAAGTACAAAAATGAGACATGAAAGGAGGGGAAGAGTTGGGAAGAAGAGGTTCTGTAGGGGAGGGGGCTTGAGAAGATGATGGGAAAATATGTATATGTATGTACAAATTTGTCACATGTAAATAAATATGTGTGTATAATTTTTAACACAAGTGTGATTTCTATTCAGTGCCTGTCAGTTTCACCTAAATGGGTGACTGTGTCACCTTATTGTTTGTGTGTATGTGCGTGTGTGTGCGTGTGTATGTGTGGCTGTGTTTAAAACACTAAAACCTACTCTCTTGGCTGGGGATATATCTCAGTTGGTAGAGCGCTTGCTTAGCATGCATGAAGCCTTGAGCCTGATCCCTAGAACTGGATAAAGCTGGAGGGGGCCACAGGCCAACAACTCAGCACTTTGGAGGTGGAAGCAGGAAGAGCAGAAGTTCAAGGTCATCTTTGGCTACAAAGTGAGTTCAATGCCAGCCCGGAATATATGACATTCCATCTCAATAAAAAGAAGAAGAAGGAGGAGGAGGAGGAGGAGGGAAAAAGGAGGAGGAGGAGGAGGAGGAGGAGGAGGAGGAGGAGGAGGAGGAGGAGAGAAAGAGGAGGAGGAGGAACATAAAACAAAAACTAAAATAAAATCTCTGTCTTAATATATTTGGAAGCATACACTGTGTTATTAGGTGCGGTAACTCACTGTGATTTACAGTGGGTGTTTTAAATCTTCTCTTCCCTAAATGAAATTTTGTGAGTTTCAGTCAGCTCAGCATCCTTCTGATCTTCATCCTTAGGCCCTAGTAACTTTAGCTGAACTTTGTTTCTCTGAGTTTTATACATATACCAGAGCTCCACATTATGTCATAAATATAGATTACTTAATTTAATATACTAAAGTATCCATAATAAAAAGATCAACAAATGCAAGGGGTTAGGGACACGGGTCAGTCACAAAGTGCTTGCCAAAGAATCAAAAAGACCTGAGTTCAATCCCTAGAACCACTGTTAAAAATCCAATCAAACATTTGCCCAACTGACCTGCATCCCTAGGTCCCTGAGACTTAGTACCTTTAAATAGTCGTAGTCCCTTATTGTCTTTGACAATCTCTTTGGATCAGACACCCAGCCATAGTACAGAAGCAACAGCCTGTCTTTCTCTGTGTCTAGAGCCTCCATGGTTGGATTTGGAAGTGGGCAGCTGACACATCTGCAGTTTCCGCACTCTTATACTGGGAGGGACTTTGATGTTGGCTGTCTCCTTAGTTTTTTGTTGCAGCTTTTGCTTGGAATTTGTAGGCCTGAGCTTCCTTACAACAAGGTGGCAGGGTTGAGAGAGAGAGAGAGAGAGAGAGAGAGAGAGAGACTTGAATACCTGTCATGAGCTTCCCTCAGGGGTGTTGTAGCCTTCTGTCTACCATAGTGTATCAATCTTGATATAAAAACATCCGTCCAGATTCAAGGTTAGAAAACAAAGAGCTCCATCCCTCAAAGATCTGTGTTCATGTCACATTGAAGAAGAGCAAGTGGGAGCTGAAGAGGTAGCTCGGTCAGTAAAGGGCTTTCCGTGCTGACATGAGAACATGAGTTCCTAGATCCCATGTGAAAAACTCCAGATGTAGTGGTAGGTGCTTGGAATACCAACACCAGGAAGATGGAGACAGGCAGACCTCCAAGATCACTGGCCAATCAGCCTGGCAGCTAGTGTACTCAGTGAACTCCAGGCCAGAGACCCTGTCTCTAGAACCAAAGTGGTTGGCATCTGAGGAATGACACCCAAGGTTGGTGCCTGGTCTTCATAAGGGCAGCTATGCACATACTATGTGCATGTACTCCCCTTTCCCTCCTTATGTGCAGAAAAGAGCAAATGAGATCATAAGGTGGAGCAAGCATTGGACATGCTTTATGGGGGAAAAAGCTCTTCTATAGTGACACAACTGTCAAGTGAGAGAACTGGGAGTTTATTCTTGGTACGGCTGTGCCAAAGCACTTTCTCTTCACACAGCTTCTTTCTAGAAAAAAGACATACTTGTTCACGGATGTCTAGGTTCTTTTGACCCCTTCATCATTTCAGGCCCTGGTTGGAGCTTTATGAGAAGTGTGTGCGGCAGAGCTCTGAGCTGATCGGACTTGGAACCTGAGCAAAATGAGCTAAACATGTTTGCTTTTTGGAGGGGGAGCATCCCTGATCTCGTTTCCAGCTGTTTCTGCATTGCTATGCTGCCTATCACCTTTGGGCCAGATGCAGTATGAATTATTCATTTGATTTGGGGCAGGTGCACCCATTTCCTCCCTGGACCCCTGGGGCAGGCATAGGAAATTAATTCACAATGTCTAGAGCTGAAGTCACTTGCAATTTCCACACTGAGGCAAAAATAAAGTGAAGATACCGGACTTGAGAAAGCTCAAAGGTGTTGAGCACAGACATCGGCCATCCTTCATTGCCTCTGCGGAGACAGACCACAGACACCCATCTCCACATTTGTGTTTATGTTAGCTGTCACAGAAGGTTCCTCAGAGAGGCTGCAAGGCTCCACACCGGTGACTGGGGAAGGGCACTGATGTTCTTCCTGGAAATCTAGACACCACAACAGTAAACTACCTGGTCATAGAGGAGTCGCTTGCCAACTTCTCCCCAGCCTGGCTATTATTGCTGAAGGATATTGTATTAGTCACTTTTCTGTTGCTGTGATAAAACCACCATGAGCAAGGGAACTTATAAAAGGAAGAGTTTATTTGAGCTTACGATTGATGGTTCCAGGGAATCAGAGTCCATTGTGGCAGGAAGCGTGGTGGCCGGGGCTGGAGCAGCAAGCCAATGGGTCACATCTCGAAATGAGCACAGGAAGCAGAGATAGAGACTGAAGACCGCAAGGCTTGTTGAACTCACTAAGCCTGCCCCCAATGATGTACTTCTTCCAGCACGGCCACACCTTTTAAGACCTCCAAGAACAGTGCCACCAACTGGAGACAAAATGTCTGAATACTTAAAGGGGGGACACTCTCATTCAAACCACCACAGATATTCCAAGACAGAAGTGGAATTCTGACCCTGACCTAGATGTATGTGTCAGCAGATGTCTCTTCACCCTCAATATTATCTGAATCTTTGGCTGAGTATTGGGGATGGGCACTGACCACACAGCAGACTGAGGGCCAGCCCTTGCACCCTAAGAGTCATTGGCCAAAAGGCTATCATTTCTCCACCATTAGAACTGCAGTGATCTTCAGTGTCAATTGAAGTTGATCTCCCCTTGTTTATGCTTCAGATAGCCCATAGACATGTCTGCAAACAGGGACGTTCTAACTGAGGAGGATGAAACTGAATGTGAGATTGAACTGTGGACCAACAGACCTGCACAGAGAGGAAGGAGTCATCTAAGGGTCTGCTTGCCTTTTAGGAGTTCCTCTGAGTTTCAATATGGCTTCTCTAGTACAGATGAGGGAATCCACCTTGCCTTCCTGATCTAACTAGTCTGACTTCTGTTTATTCTTTTTTATATACTGAATCAGGTGGTCCTCAGTAAAAGTAATTTAACAAACACTAATCCATCTCTCTTGATGCATAGAAAGCAAGATGAATTGTAAAACAAGGTCCATTTCTTACCCGCAATCATATTAAATGGCTTTTACACAAAGGGAATTACACTAAAGCCCCCAACTCAGCCACATTTCTTTGGAGAAAAGTCACCTTCATGCTGAGTGTTTTAACCGCACATCTATAGTTTTTCCATGACTCAAAAGCTATTGTGTGTTGGGAATCTGTGCAAACAGAAGGTTTACGGGGTGCTAAACTCCTTCCCAAAATTGCTTTCAGAGTGAGGCTCTTTTCCTTTTTTTCTCTTTTGCATCCATTTTATTTTGTTTTGTTTTGTTATTTCAGTAATTGCTCTCCTTGGACTCTTGGGACACTGTAACACCTGGATGAATTGAGGCTTTTCACACTTCAGTTTGAAAAGACTTTTGTGCCATAAAACACTTCTACCCTGGCTTTTTTCCTTCTTTGCCGTTTTATTTCGGAACTGTTTGGCCTTAGCTGCCTCTACTGGCTAATAAGTGGGAGCTACACGGAGGCCATAGAACTACAATTCTAAGTGGTTATGTTGTGAAAGTTTTTAGCAAATGCATCTAGTCTTAGAACTACATAACCTAAAACAATTCTAGAAAAAGGGCTTAGCAGATGGCTCAATAGGTAAAATGTTTTCTGTGTGAGTATAAATATGAGGATCTGAATCTGGATCTCCAGGACCTACATGAAAAGATGGTCATTGACCGCATGCTTCTTTAACCCTTGCACTAGGAGCGGTGGGAGAAGAGATAGGGTGGATCCCAGAAGCTTGCAGCCAACCAGCATAGCTTGACTGATGAGCTCCAGGTTCTAGGAGAGACCCAGCATCAGAGAATAAGGTGGGTGAGGATAAAGAAAGACATCCAGTGGCAATCTGTGGCCTCCGCACCTATGTTCAGGCAGACCAGTACACACATTTGCACACACGGACACATACACATATACCACACGCCTGTACCTGCATTCACAAAAGAAAAAAGATGAGAAAAAAAATAACACCAAAGATGAAATTTTCAAATAAGATGCTTGTATTAAGATCATACCCAGCTGGGCGTGGTGGTGCACGCCTTTAATCCTAGTACTTGGGAGGCAGAGGCAGCAGGTGGATCTTTGTGCGTTCAAGGCCAGCCTGGTCTACATAGCGAGTTCCAGGATAGCCGGAGCTACAGGAAGACCCTGTCTCAAAAAAGACAAAAAAAAAAAAAATAAAAAAAAAAAGATCATACCAAGAAATAATAAAGAGTGCTGCATTAAATTCCTTTTATAGCTTCCTAGCATAATACCTTTTAAGTAATTCCATCTAATCACCTCCCTCTTTTTATCTTTTTCTATTGTTTTCCATTTCTAATTTTTTGTTTGTTTTTGAGACATGGTCTCATGTAGGCCAGGCTGGCCTTGAGTTTTTACCTCCAAAGTTGCTGGAATTATAAGAGTGTGCCACCACTTTTATGTGGTGGTGGGGATCGAGTCCAGGGCCCCGTGCCTGTTGTGCAAACACGAAAACACGCTCTCAAGGGAATTACACTTCCAATTTATTTTAACATAACTGAGCAAACTGAGGCTTTGCTGTGTTTAGCTGCAAGTCCACTGGCTCATGCCAGGAATAGGGGCCTGGGTTTGGAGCTGGCCTTGTGTGACTCCAGGGTCTACATTCTGTCACTCTACTAGACTAGCTACTCTTCATGCAATATCCTGTGGCCTAAAACTCCACATCCTTTTGTTCCAAAGGCACATTCAGCATATAACGTAAGACTGCTTAAGGCTTTGGTAATTCTGGGCTCTCATTAAGAATTTCAAGTTATTCACAGATTACAAAGCACACACTTAAGGCTGTGGGAGTGAACAAAGACGCTTATCTCCACATCAGTCCCAAGATAGACATGGCCGTGTCTGTATTTTTATTTTTAGCAGCTTTTGGGCCTTTCTCCTTGTTTTCTCTTCTTCTACTTTGGGAAAATGCATCTCAGGTCATGATGATGAGTTGGGGAGCTCGGGACAACGGAGCAGTCCTGTCGTGCACAGCATGGCCATGTCAGCCACACAAGGCTTATTTCCTCTTGGGTCCTTCCCTATATTTTAGTCTGATTTTTGAGCTAAGGTTATTTCTCTGTAATTACAGTAAATTTAGTTCATCTTATATGTCGATAAATATTTTGGTACTTTAAAGAAACCTTGGTTAGCAAAGAACACATTGGTTTTTTTATCTGCTTGTTGTGAAGCAATTTTATCTGATTTGAAACCTACATCCTGGAAAGAGGCTCATTAAGACTCAGAAGCTCCAAACTGAAGCATTCCATCCTAGAAGGCACCCATTCAGATGCAGGAAGTAAATCACAAGTCTCAGGGAATCCCTGGAACTCACAAGATTCACAAGCTGGTTCCCTTCCCCAGGTTATGTAAGCGGTGAGGACTGCTGAGGAGAGGAGACTGCCTGGCCTGTCCATCTGCCTGCAGAGAGCTCCAGGCTTGCAGTGTTTATGAGCAGTCACCCGTGCTACAGTGGGCTTTTTGGTGACATGGCTACTTTGTGTCATCCATGTTTCTGTAAGTGGCCCTTCACCCATGGTCCTCTAGTTAGCCCAGTAAACTCTGGGGTGGGAGATAAGTTAGGTTTTGATGGAGTCCATTCTTTTGGTCACTAGTGCTCTATCTGGAGTGGGAATATGTTTGCTCATGTCTTCCCAGGAAAAGCTTCACACACCGTTGGCAAGCTCATTTATATAGTATCCCATTGTAAGTACACTCGATATGATTTTGTGCTAAGTATATTAATTTAATATTGTTCAAGTTTATTCCCTGATTAATCAAATATCAATTAAATACCTACTCACTGTGTCAATTACTCTTGTAGGGCCTATGAATATGAAAATGAAGAAAACCAAGTCTCTTTATAGAATTTATAATTGTCTCCACTTCATATTGGATTGCAATTTAAAAACACCTGCAGTTTAAAATGTATGTCACTACATGTGTCCTGCAGAAAAGCTTTGAAAAGTGGGTGGGGTGGGTCTTCACTTTCATGAAAAGAATTACATGGAGTTGGGATGTACTTGGGTGGTAAAGTACTTTTCTAGCACACACAAAGGCCTGGGTTTAATCCCCAGTACCACATAAAACTAGCATGATGGCCTGTATTTGTAATCCCAGCACTTGGGAAGTAGAGGCAGGAAGATCAGAAGTTCAAAGACATCCTCAGCTATATGGCAAGTTCAGCCTGGGATACATGAGAACTTGTGTCAAGAAAAGATTTATTTGAATTTTCTTTTCTATCTGTCAGGACTAGGGAAGGACTAGTGTCGGTACATTTTCTCAGGATAGAGGATAAAGCTGAATTTGTGTTGGAGTATTCCTAGTTGTGACCCAGTCTGAGTACACCTGGAGTTTCCTGAACTGTGGAGCTGGGATCCGGCTTGATATGGATGTGGATCTTTTGGGGAGACATCTCTTCTTCTCAGGTGTCCTCTTCTATCAGCTTCTCTCCATAGGAATCTGTGCAGAGCACCAAGTAGGGTTCGGCTGGGCCTGGGAGTGACGTCCTCCCTCACAGCTTCTGTCATGTGGGCTTGATGCAAGAGCATATGCACGAGGCAGTGTCTGTCTCCACCTGCAGGCAGATTTCACACAAACCAAAGTGATGACACACCCACCCACAAGAAATGACACACTTGTCGCAAAAGGGCATCATTACTCTGCAGAGGCTGACTGAAAAAGTGTTTACCATCAGATATGAATGACGTGTCCCCTGTCAGAATTGTTTCCTCCACGAGGACTTGTGGGGAGCTGCTGGTTGTCCTGGCCACTGCTTCTTGGCGTTGGGCTTCCAGATTGCCCCATCCTTAAGGACACTGGGAAGGAGTCTCTCTAAAAGGTCAAGAGGGCAGAAAGCCCTTCCTTCAAGATGTCCTCAGGGGTGCTGGGGAGATGACTCAGTTGATAAGTAAGTACTTACAAAATGGGAACCTAAGTAGCTGGGAAAGTGGAGATGGAAGGATCCCAGGGCTCACTTAGCCAAACAGGAGATCCTCAGGCCAGCAAGACGCCCTGGATCAAAGAATAAGAATAAGGTTCCTAAAGGACACCCAAGGCTGCCCTCTAGTCTCCATGTGCATGTACGTACACACACACACACACACACACACACACACTTTTCATAGGGATTGAGACAAGGGAGAAGCTAAGGAAAGCCCAGGGCAATGCCAATGGAGACAGCACACTTTCTCACTTGTTTGAGCCCACAGTCCTCTGACTGCTACTTTCATCCCTACTAGGGTACTTCATGCTTTTAAGACTCTCATTTTTTTATTTGCACGACATTAAATAAGATTTCACTTTTATGGCTCTGCATGGTCTTAACTCTCAATGGGAGTGTCACTGCTACTTGTGTAGGAGGCTGTGACAATTGTTGATGTCACAGTAAGACAGGGTTGCAAAAGTGTGTTGTGTGCTGTATCTCTGCCCCAAGTGGCTTATTACAGGGGCATTCCCATGTGCTGAGTCAGGCCCAGTAGAGCCAGATTTGCCCCTCAGGTCCAAATGGAAGTTTCCATGCCTAGAAAATGGATAAAGACATCTACTAAAATCTCTACATGGCTGTAGGTAGGATTAAATTAATACAATGTGTGGATTCCCTAGCATGGGTCTCAGACCTCAGTAAGTGCTCAAGAAGAGCTGAACTAGATATTTGAAACCTTTGGTGTTATAACAGACCACAGGGGATAAAGATAAAACACATTTATGTTGCAGGGAGATGGGTCGATCAATGAGGAGCATGCTTACAAGGACCTGAGTTTGGGCTCCACTACCCATGTAACAAGTCAGCTGTGAGGATGCATGCCTGCAGTGCCCACGCTGGGGGAGCACAGATAGGCAGATTCCTGGAGTTTGCTGGCCAGACAGCCTGCTCGAATCAGTGAGTGCCAGATCCGACGTGAGACCCTGTCACAAAAAATAAGGAGAGTTATGGAGACACACACTGTACACCAACCTCTGATGTCCATATGCATATGTACACACATATGACAAATGAAGTTACATATATATCACACACACATACCAAAAAATATAGCACATGGACATCTGAGAGGGCAAGGGTCTCCATTGTTTAATTAATTGGATTACTTCATGAGGATAGCAAGTATTCCCTTTCAAATAATTGTTTAATATTTTAAAAATCATCTTTATTTATTGGCAGGGAACATTTGTGAGGTCAGAAGAGAACGTGTAGGAGTTGGTTTTCTCTTTCACCATGTGGGTCCTAGCATCAAACTCAGGTCATCAGCACCCCCATGGGCACCTTTACCGGCTGAGCCATCACTGGCCCAGTGAGATTCATTCAAAAAATTATTTTAAATGATTCACTTTCAATTTTTTTCTCTGGAACATTCAGTTGTGAGTTAACTACACTAGGCTTTATTAATATTAGTTTTAAATCATGTATATATATGTGGGGGGGTTGTACATGTGTGCATGTGTCCTTTCCATCTAGAAGGTGTCAGTTTCCCTAGAGGCTTACAGGCAACTGTAAACCTCCTGACAAGGAACCAAACGCAGATCCTTGCAAAAACAGTCCACACTAGCTGTCCGTGGTGGCGCATGCCTTTAATCCTAGCACTTGGGAGGCAGAGGCAGGCGGAGCTCTGAGAGTTCAAGGCCAGCCTGGTCTACAGAGTGAGTTCTAGGACAGTCAGAGCTACAGGGAGACCCTGTCTCAAAAAAAGACAAAAAAACAAAACAAAACAAAACAAAACAAAACCAGTCCATGCTCATAACTGCTGAGACAGCCATCTCTCCAGTCCCAGTTCTAGATTTTTCCTTTAATACTCCAGAGAAAGGACACTATTTGAAGGTAAAGGAACTGAAGATCAAAGACAATGACTCCCAGCATGGAGAGCACAAGTTAGCTGAACTTGGAGCTGTCTTCTGTCTCTTGCCCTACAGTTGGGTAGAGGAACCTCTAACCCGCCACCCCTTACTTGTCACCTGCTGCCAAGTTTGGCCTGATAAGTGCACCACGATTCTCTCTCTCTCTCTCTCTCTCTCTCTCTCTCTCTCTCTTTCCATTGTCTCTCACTGGCCTGGAATTCAATAAGTAGGCTTTGCTGGCTGGCTAGTGAGTCACAGGAATCCTCCTGTCTCTACTTCCCCAGTGCTGAGATTACAAGGGAATGAATGGTACCATACCTGACAGGGAATCAAAATCAGGTCCTGACACATTTGCAGCAAGCACCTTGCCAACCTAGCTGTCTTCCCCAGGCCCCATAGTACTCTCTTTCATATGTATATTTCAAGGCAGCCAGTTTAGGAGCCCCGGTGGTAAAGCTAATCTCACAATGAGAGTAGCTGTATACCAAAGATCTGCTTGCTAACCAGGAAGCTGGTGACAGCCTGCTACACAACAGGGGGTTGCCAGAAGTGCTTAGGGCAATCCCATAACTTTGTCCCAAAGAAAGAGACTTCAGGAGAGTTATCTGACCGGCTGAAGGGTAAACAGAAACCAGGAAAGTTTAATTTTAGATTCATTCTTTGGGTTAGAATCAAGACAATATGAGGAGACAGCAAGAGTCCAAGTCTGTATTACTCTAAGCCCATTTCTCAGCTAGACTTTGGATCTTATTGATTCTATTTTGTTTAAAAGGAGGAGGAGAGGATGCGCCCAATGCCATCTGCTTCATTGTTTTGTGGGGAAATATATGCAGTTAAAGCAGCGGGGAGCATTATTTGCCCAGTCTGAAGCTTTTGGTGTCCCCCCACAACTATTTGACTCGAATATATTAAATATTGTAATGTTTTGTTACATGTCCCAGGACAAAAAAAGAAAAAAAATGAGACTATCACTTATTAGCTTTCTGTTCCTGGATCCTTCCACAGTTGATTCGATGGCGCAAAAGACAGTGGTGAAATCCAAAGGTAAAGGTTATACTCTGTTTTATTATGTTTACAGGATTTAAAGGGTAAGTCAGGAAGTGCTTACATAACACCCAGCGAAAGTGGTGGATTAGTCACCACAGCGGGACTTAAAAGCAGCCTTAATCCTCTGAATCTCCAGGGGTGAAAGGTCAACCTCTAACACCAGGTTGTGTAAAGAATGGAGAAGCCACCAGCTTCTGTTTCATCCTGGCCCTGCTAAGCCACCGAGGAAATGAGCAGCCAGGCTGTGGGGAGAGGGTCAGCTTCCTCCAAGGAAGGCCACCTGTGAGTTCAGCCAAGGAGGACGTAATTAAAGTCAGAAGGGCCCCTGTGCAGAGGACAGACAGGCAGGCTTCAGACACACACAGTCCCCAGCTGTGGTGTTGGAAGACTTGGATCCCACAACCTTAGGAGTTGTGGGATCCACCCCAACTGGGTGAGACAAACCCTGCACACTGCTCCTTACTGACAGGCTCTTGATGCTCAGCAAAGTAAGTTGGTGAGCCAAAGACAATCAGTCATACATATATATCACACACACACACACACACACACACACACACACACACACAGCCTAATCACTACTTTGGATTTTTTTTTCTTTTTACCTACTCAGAGTCAACTGTCAAGATTATAGGCCTCAGGGGTTCTGGAGATGCCCAGTCTGTAAAGTACTTGTCTTCTGGGCATGAGGACCTGAGTTTCATCCCCAGTATGCATGTATAAGAAAACAGGCATGGTGGTACAGACTCATAATCTTAGAGCTGGGAAGACAGAGACAGGAGGATCCTTGTAACTCACTGGCCCCAGCAAACCCCACGTCCCAGTGAAAGACTCTGTTTCAGAAAACAAGATGGACGGCTTGTGAAGAACAACACCCGAGGTTGACTCAGCTTCCACATGCATGCACACATGCGCATACATACATGCATGCACACATGCACATACACACATGCACACACACACACACACACACACACACAAAGAGTACAGCTTCCATGGAAATAGTAATAAAGGACTTCTGCCTCCTATACTTTCGCTTGCTCCCTCTCCTTCATCGATAATCAAGGATTTAAATAGATCCACTAAAATTATAGTGAGTCTGGTCCCTTAGGATTTAAAAAACTTTTGGAAGGAGTTGCCTATATTATATTGAAGTGTGTTAATCTAGCTGTCTGGCCCTCTATGTATAGACTCATCTTAATGTCTAGCTAATTAATGTGTATATGTGCAAACATGTATGTGTCTCTGTGTGTTATGTGTGTGCAGGAGGGGCCAGAGGTCCATAACTGTATCTTCATCCATCACTCTTCATTTTATGTTTTGAGACAGGATCTCTCATTGAGAGTGGAGCTCATGGAGTCAGCAAGACTAGCTGGCCAGGGAGCCCCTGGGACCCTCAGCCTCTGCCTCCCCAGTGCTGAGATTCCATGTGCTCAGCCTGGCTTTTTTATTTTAATGCAAGCTGGGTGTCTGAACTCAGTTCTCATCTTTGCAGAACAGGCTCTTTACCCACTGAGCCATCTCCCCAGCCCCTAGCTACTAACTGATTAGATGTGGGTGTGTTTTAAACCTCTTAAGACAAAACAATAAAACCAAGTGCTTGCAGGAGTTCTGATGGACAGAGTGATTTTAATAAGAAACTTAAAACCAGGGACAGCAGAAACCATGGCATAGACTCTTCCTTCTGTCTCTCAGCAATCATTCTGGACCCTGAAAAGCAGAGTCAACTTTGAGGTCTCCAGCTCATGGCTCTACCCAGGCAGCTCCTTTGCCTAACTTCCCTCTGAAGCTACGGCAGGTCACATGGGGTGTTTACAATCCATGACTTAGTAAACACCTTTCTTCCATGCGTGGGCAAATCGGAACTTTGGATGCAATCAATTTACGGAAGCAAGTTCCAATGCATTTTAGCGCAAAACTACAAAAGCTTCCAGAGTAGCCGTTCCATATTTATCCTGAGCTGGCCCTTTATTAAATCACTGGTGAAAAACACGGAGATTCGTCTCAGCTGTAGTTTCATCATCTTACAACAGCAGAGGCATTTATCTTATGAAATTGCAGGAGCCGAGCCCTGTGCTGACTGATGGCTCGGAGGTGCTCTTTGCATTAGTATCCCATCGTCTCGCCTAAGGTGTTTATGACACGTGTGGCTGCTAATAGCTTGTGCTGTTCATTTTTTACAGAATTTGTGGTTTAAGCAGTATGCTTAGAATATCGAAAATGTTTTTTTCTTCTTTTAAAAAATGGTATCAAACTGTTTAATGTGGAATATGAAAAGTGCTTAGTTGCACATATTTGATTCTTTGCCTCTTTTTTTTCTTTTTTCTTTTTTTCCTCCTCCCTCTTCAGAACTCTCAACTCTTTCCTTGGTGTGTTTCAGAGGCTGGCTTATTCCCACCAACTATTTTCTTCATTAAGTCAAAACTAATACCCTAAGTGCATTTAGAAAATGAAGAGGGAGATTAGCTGTTTGCTTCCCTTAGGGTATAGGTTGGAAAAGATGCATCATATAGAGATTTACATTCTGTGAAGAAAGAGTTGGAACTGACTTAGTACTTAGGCTGAGGTACTGGAAATGTCCTTGTTTAAGCCCCCAAAGTGTCAAAACTTCCCCCACAGATGAATCATGATTGCAGGGAATTCTATCTTTTAATAGTTATTTTGCACTTGATAAAAATAAGTTAGTATAATCAAATTTGTTATTAAGATGTTTTTCATAAACAGCAGGCAACACCCTTAATCCCTTCTATTGCACTGATTTAATGGGGAAAAGAAAGAGGGACAAGCATCTTGAAAAAGAAAATTGAGGGGGTTGGAGAGGTGGCCCAGGAATTAAGGGTGTGTACCGCTTTTGCACAAGACTGGAGTTCAGTTTCCAATACCCACATTAGGTGTCTCACAACTGCCTGTCGCTCTGCCCCAGAGGCTCTGACACTGTCTTCTGGACATCATGGGCAGTTGCACTCATGTGCACATACCTCCCCACGTGTAGAAATAACTAAAAATAATAATATGTCTAAAAGAGTTTGGATCAGAGCAATGTTTAAACTGGAAATTCAACCCACAAGTAGTGAACTCTACTGAAGCAGCTGAGGTCAAGAGCTGGTTGTGATAAATGGGCAAGGGGTCAACAGCCAAGACACAATGATTTATCTAATAAGAAATGATTTCTAAATTAATTCCCCTTCAAACAAACTCATGGCCGGAGAGAATGGGGCACCCAAAAAAGAAATCTATGTGCCGTGTATTTATGGGACAGAGTCATGGGAAATTTCATATCAGTGGCAAGCCCATCCCTGACTCCCAATGGTCTGTTGAAAACCGCCAGAGGAGACTTCCTACCCCAGGGATGTAAAGGAGAGATTATTTCCTCCTAATTCTAAACCTTTCAAACCTTTTTTCCTTATCTCCAGATTTGGAAACAAGGGCAAGCCTGAAGGGAGAGAATTTGCATATTTTCATTTTGCCTAAATGTAATCGAATGGATGTGAGGAGAAAAATAGCTTCGCTTTATCAAATCCCCCGTTAGTGGCAAACCCCAGGAAAACCCTTCTAGAAAAGCAATGACTTAGACTGAAGAGCTCTATATTTAACTCTGAGGCTGTCACAGAAACAGGGAACATGTTAGACAGCCCTGATTGCAGAATCCACAAAGATGAGATCAAGTAGCCGGGTGCATTTAACAGGAAGGAGAGCCTTGCATCTTGTTCAAAGTCTTCAGGGAGATGTTAGCAGGGCCAAGGCTGGGGGGCAGCTCATTGTCCGACACTGATGCTCACATGTCACTTGTCACTCAAAAAGGGCAAAGATGCAGGGGAATGAGTTTGGCTTTATGGTGTTGAGTTCTGTGGAGACTTAGGAGCTCTCAGACTAAAGTCCTGCTCTGTGTCCCTTGATGTAGATACAGACTTGGGTAGAGTGGTTCACCTCCTAAGACCCAAGTCTAGGCATGTATGAGAATCTCTTCAGAGAGCTACTTCACAAGATTTAAAGAGATCACGTGTGCAGAGCACTTAACATGCTGGTAGCACAAGGTAAGCCCTCCAGAAGGACACTGCTGATTACCCATCCTCATGGCAGACCAGGCACATGGTCTTTACAAGAATAAGCTTAACTAACCCAATGGAAGAAGTATCTAGGCAGTGGAGTTGCCCTGTGCTAGGGAGACTCTTGCTGCCCATACACAAAGGCCAACTGCATCCTCCAGATGTAGGAGGACCTTCTTGTCTACCTCTAACCATTCCTCTAAACTGAAGGTGTGTAACTCTGTCCTTCCCATTCAAGTAGTCCCTGCAGCTTGCAGCCACTTTCAGTCCCTGCTGGAAGTCCTTGCCTGCTGGCATAGCCAGGCCCAAGCCTAAGGGATGGAGAGTGGAGGGAGTACACCTGACAACGCTCCAGGAGTCAGTGGACGGGATGGAGGGTGGACAGAGTACACCTGACAACGCTCCAGGAGTCAGTGGACGGGACGGAGGGTGGACGTACACCTGACAACGCTCCAGGAGTCAGTGGACGGGACGGAGGGTGGACGGAGTACACCTGACAACGCTCCAGGAGTCAGTGGACCGGGTGGAGAGTGGACGGAGTACACCTGACAATGCTCCAGGAGTCAGTGGACAGGACGGAGAGTGGACGGAGTACACCTGACAACGCTCCAGGAGTCAGTGGACGGGATGGAGAGTGGAGGGAGTACACCTGACAATGCTCCAGGAGTCAGTGGACGGGAAGGAGGGTGGACGGAGTACACCTGACAATGCTCCAGGAGTCAGTGGACGGGACGGAGAGTGGACGGAGTACACCTGACAATGCTCCAGGAGTCAGTGGACGGGACGGAGAGTGGACAGAGTACACCTGACAACGCTTCAGGAGTCAGTGGACGGGACGGAGGGTGGACGGAGTACACCTGACAACGCTCCAGGAGTCAGTGGACGGGATGGAGAGTGGAGGGAGTACACCTGACAATGCTCCAGGAGTCAGTGGACGGGACGGAGAGTGGAGGGAGTACACCTGACAATGCTCCAGGAGTCAGTGGACGGGACGGAGGGTGGAGGGAGTACACCTGACAACGCTCCAGGAGTCAGTGGACGGGAAGGAGGGTGGAGGGAGTACACCTGACAATGCTCCAGGAGTCAGTGGACGGGACGGAGGGTGGAGGGAGTACACCTGACAATGCTCCAGGAGTCAGTGGACGGGAAGGAGGGTGGAGGGAGTACACCTGACAATGCTCCAGGAGTCAGTGGACGGGACGGAGAGTGGACGGAGTACACCTGACAACGCTCCAGGAGTCAGTGGACGGGACGGAGAGTGGAGGGAGTACACCTGACAACGCTCCAGGAGTCAGTGGACGGGACGGAGAGTGGAGGGAGTACACCTGACAACGCTCCAGGAGTCAGTGGACGGGACGGAGAGTGGAGGGAGTACACCTGACAACGCTCCAGGAGTCAGTGGACGGGACGGAGAGTGGAGGGAGTACACCTGACAACGCTCCAGGAGTCAGTGGACGGGACGGAGAGTGGAGGGAGTACACCTGACAACGCTCCAGGAGTCAGTGGACGGGACGGAGAGTGGAGGGAGTACACCTGACAACGCTCCAGGAGTCAGTGGACGGGACGGAGAGTGGAGGGAGTACACCTGACAACGCTCCAGGAGTCAGTGGACGGGACGGAGAGTGGAGGGAGTACACCTGACAACGCTCCAGGAGTCAGTGGACGGGACGGAGGGTGGAGGGAGTACACCTGACAACGCTCCAGGAGTCAGTGGACGGGACGGAGAGTGGACGGAGTACACCTGACAACGCTCCAGGAGTCAATTTAACAGGCAAGTTTTTTTGTTTGTTTGTTTTTGTTTTGTTTTTGTATTTTTGAGACAGGGTCTCCCTTTTAGTCCCAGCTGGCCTGGAGCTCGCACTGTAGACCAGGCTGGCCTTGAACTCACAGAGATCCGCCTGTCTCTGCCTCCTGAGTGTGAGTGCTGGGATTAAAGGCATGATCCACCATGCCAGGCCAACATGCAAGTTTTTAAAAAGGTAGTCAAAAGGGAAACAGAGGCAGGACTCTCAAACTCTCAATTTATAAAATTTTCTTCTAAAACAGCACATTCTTGGCCTAAGGAGATCATTCATTTTGTAAAGTGCTTTCTGTACAAGCAAGAGGACCTGAGTTCTACCCCTCCAGAACCCACATAAAAAAGCTGGGCACCATGTTGTGCACTTGTAGACCCCATGCTGGGGAGGCCAAGACATGTCGCTCCCAGGGGCTCTTTGGACATCCACCCTAGCTGAATTGGTGAGTTCCAGGCAAAAGTGAGAGACCCTTTCTCAAACATACAAGGGAGAGGAGAAGTCAGGTTGGCTCCTGGTACACAGACACACACTCCCACACAGATGAACATGAACACATACACACAGCAAACACTACAGAACTATGCATCATGTGCAGGAAACAAAGATGTGCCCCTGGACCCAAAAATATTATTTTTATATTTGTTCTTATTATTTTAAATTATGTATATGTGCCTGAGTGTGAAGAAGTATATGTGAATGCCGGTGTCCGTGGAGGCCAGAAGCATCTGTGATCTCACAATCACCTCTGTGTGATTGTGAGCTGCCTACTTGGGTTCTGAGAATGGTACTCTAGTTCTCTGCAAGGGAGTACATGCTCTCAACTGCTGCGTCCCCTGGCCCACAAGATTCTTTTTTATAGTTTATTTATTAATTTTATTTTATGTGTATGTATATTGCCTGCATGTAAGTGCACCCATGTCATGCAGTGCCTGGGGAGGTCAGAAGAGGGTGGCAGAGTCCCCTGGAACTGGAGTTACAGACAGTTGTTAGCTGTTCTATGGGTGCTGGGAATCAAACCTGTGTCCTTTGCAAGAGCAGCCTATGCTCTTAACTGCTGAGCCTTCTCTCCAGGCCCAACCCACAAAATTCTCAAAGGTTCTTGAAGTCATACTGTTATGCAGGAAGAGCTGCTTTCTTGTGATGGTTGCAACCAGGATTCTTATCCTCCTGTATCAGAAATGTAAACAGAAAATGTCTGGGAGCTTCAGGGACTACTTTAGTAGGAGGGACAGCTGTACTCTTTAAATACAGAGGGAAACTTGTAGGGAGACTGGCAGGTCCACTGGGGTCTAGAGATGTGCTTGGCCTTGGTGTATGGGCATCAGCACAGAGGACTCTACGCCTGGATGCTCCTATTGAGGCACTTAAGCTCATCCTTACAAAGATCAACGTGCCTGGCCTGGTGGGCTGATGGATGATAACATCTGTCATCTATTCAGGATGAAACTTAAATACTTGCTAGACAGACAACGCTAATCCCAAAGCCTTGTCTTCTGACTGCTGGCAGAAATGACTGCCTAGAACTAGAAAAAGAACAAGACTTTACTTTTCTGTACAGATTCCAACATTCTACTCACATCCTGGCACTGGCCAGGAAGAAAACCATCCCTGCCTCATGCCCCCGCCACGTGAACCATGAATTGAGGGGGCATGAGCCAGTGTACATACAGCCCAGGTGTTACTCCATCCACTCTGCAAGCATGGGCTCCCTTAATCCCTGAAGAATAACCCTTAGGGGAAACACCTTGGAGTTGGCTCCCCAGCTGACACCCATTGGCTCTCTTTGTCGACTGAAGGAGAGATAGTGCTCATATCTGAGCCCGAGGTTCCATTCAAGAGCCCTAGTTCTCCTTTCAACTCTGTGACTAATAACTGGGGATTCTAGAAGGATGTTTCAGTCCCTTGACTTTATTTATTTATTTTTTTTTATTAATTTTATTTATTTCTGTATGTGTATGAATGTACTGTCTGCATGCAAGTCTGTGCACCCGTGTCGCGCAATGCCGCGGAGGTCAAAAGAGGGCATCGGATTCCCCCGGAACTGGAGTTCTCCTGGAATTGGAATTTCAGACGGTTCTTGGCTGCCATGTGGGTGCTGGGGATCAAACCCGAGTCCTCTGCAAGAGCAGTTGGCGCTCTTAACTGCTAGGCCATCTCTCCAGCCCTCAGTCCCTTGACTTTAATTTCCTCACCAGATAAATAAAAGACAGGAAGAATCTGATTTGTACAGTGCAGTTATTACTTTCATAGGATCCCAAAGCCAAGAGCCTTCAGAAGGCAAAGTGTTTATGTCTCCAGTTAAATTGCAATATGGGTATCAGGCTTAGATAATCTGTTGAAGTACTGCTCCCACGATTTAGGGTGGGGTAAGGTTCCTTATAAGCCAGTCTGCCAAGAGAGATAGGAGGGGTGGGAAGAAGGAAGAACAAGAGGTGGGGAGGAGGGAGAGGAAGAATGGAAGGAAGGAAAAGAGTGAGGGAGAAAAGGACAGAGGGAAAGAGGGAAGGAAGAAGGGAGGGAGGGAAGGAAGGATGAAGGAAAGGAAGAAAGGAAAGGAAGAAAGAAAGGAAGGAAGGAAGGGAGGAAGAAAGAAAGGAAGGAAGGAAGGGAGGAAGAAAGAAAGAAAGAAAGAGAGAGAAAGAAGGAAAGAGGAAGAAAGAAAATAAAAGAAAGAAATGAAAAGACTTGGTTAGAAAAATCTGCTTGGTAGACCTGACTTTATCACATGTGGTTCCAGTTACCTTGAGTAGTGCTAAGAGAATTTCAAAGTGTAATTAATTCACATCTCAAAGAGGGAGAAAGACACAAAAAGTTGTCAGAAGCAGAGCCCTGGGTGCTCCTGGAAAAGTTAGAGGGAGTGTCACAGCCCCAAGGGTATAACTACTTCTGCCTCTAAATTCCCATCCGTTGTTGTATCAGACTTGATATAACGTCAGTGCTTAAGGGATGTTTATACTGATTGTCAACCCCACAGGACCTATAATCACCTAGGAGACAACACTCTAGCATGTCTGTGAGGGAGTTTCTAGAGCTGGGGAGACCCACCCTGAATGTGGATGGCACCATCCCCTGGCAGAGGTGGACGTGAAAAAGGGAGAGATTGAGCTGAGCACCAGCCTTCTTCTTTCTCTACTTCCTTACTGGGGAAACAAGATGAACAGCTGCCTCTTGCCTCCCCTCCACTTCCACCATGCTAGACCGTACCCTGGAACCATGAGCAGAGATAAATCTTTCCTTACTTAAGTTACTTTAGACAGGTATTTTGTTACAGCATCAGGAAAGGTAACTAATGCATTCTCAGAGGACTTAATCAGTCAATGACCTACAAGGACAGACTTCAATCTTGATTGCTGAGCACAAATTTTAATTTGCTCTGGTGTGGATGTTAAGACTTGGGAAATAAACAAGGTATGGACCTAGAACCTGACTAATTCTCTGACTGTTCCAGTAGGGTGTGGCAGGTATCAAAAAACTAAAATAACTTTGGAGTAGAAACATCTCTGGGTGTTCATGATCTAGTCATCTCTTCTTGGGTAAGTCTCTTTCTACCTCTGAACTATAGAACCTCCTCTGATTTGAAAGAGTTAGTGATGATTCCTGGGAAAAGTACAAGTCCTCCCTATACAAAGTGTTCAATGCAAATACTATTTGATAATATGCATTTGTGTCCTCTTCTCCTTAAGAAAAAAAAAAGGATATCCCAAAGCTGTAACAGATAGAGGAAAAGTCATCATGCTAGGAAATGTGCCTGAGCTAACTGATGAAGGTTTCTATAAAGCCCTGGGGAGATGACCCAATCAGTAAAGAGCTCACTGCATAACTATGAAGACCTGAATTCAGTCCCTCAGAACTCAAATAAAAATCCTAGGCACAGGGGCTAGAAAGATGGCCCAAGGGTTAAAAGCACTGGTTCTTCCTGCAGGTGACCCAGGTTTGGTTTCTAGCACCCGCACGGTAGCTAACAACTGTCTGTTTAAGTCCAGGTCCAGGGAATCTGACGCCCTCTTTTGAACTCCGAGGGCATTTCATGACATAGATGTACTTATGTACTACAGGGGAAACACCAATACATAATTAATTAAAAATTTAAAAAATCAGCCACAATGTATAATGTCTGTAATCCCAGAACTAGGGAGGTGGAGACAGGGGGATCTTTGGGGATTGTGGGCCAACTGGTCTAGCTGAATCAGCATGTTCCAAGTTCAGTGAAAGAATGTGTCTCACAAAATAAGGTGGAGAGCAATTGAGGAAGACACTGGACACCAAGCTCTGGCCTTCACATGCACATGTACAAATATGCATGCACAACAGAACACAAAAGCAAAAAGCAGGAAAGCCTTTGTTCCAAGCATCTGTCATGAGGAACAGGCCATGCAGTTACTCTCTTTGCTTTCCTGCCTTTAACCTTGTCTTTTAAAGATAGAACAAAACACTTATGACAGAAACTGTTCCTTTTCTGAATTACAAGAAGTTAAAAATGAGATGGTAAAGTCAGTAGGGAACTCGTATTGAATGTCAGACAGCTGAGTGCTGTCATTGAGATCTTGACTGTCCACTAAAAGCCCAAGCTGTAAAGGCTTCACACTCAGTTTGGGACTGTTGGGAGTTGGTGGAACTTCTAAGATATGGGACTTGTCAAGAAGTCCACCAGTCATTGGGTAGGAAGTCTTTCAGTCATTGAAAGAAGTCTGCCCATCAATGTGGAAGTGTCCTCAAAGGGGATTATGGGATCCCTAGCTTTCTCTTTTGTACTTGGCCATAGATGGAAGGAACTTCCTCTACCAGATTACCCCTCCCTGGGATGGGTTTCCATAGGCTTACAAGAGTCAGGCTGATTTATCATGGGCTGAAACCTCTAAAACTGAACTAAAATTAGCCTTTTCCTTTATCATTTGATTCTAGCAGACATTTGTTTCAGTAACATACAGCCACCACAGTGCTGTGTCTAAGGATGAATTAAAAAGTCCTCTCTAAATATTTCTCTTTATACTGTAGATTAGTGCAGCCCTTAGCCCTCATTGGAGAAGCTTCTTTTTGCAGTGTGTGGCAGTTAATAAAGAGACTCACAACTGTTCAAAGTGTAAAGAGCAGATGACTGTGGAGTGCTCAGTCTTAAATGGATGTCTGTATCATTTCCCCACCAAGGCTCAGGGAACATCACCAACAAAGTGGTAAAGAGTTTGTTAAGAGACAATGGCTGGGGAGGATTGTGTGTGTTAGTATTTTCTGGACATGGCAAAGCTGTGTCACTCCCGAACTCACAGTAGCTGTGATTGCCTAAATAAGATGGATACAAGATCAAAATGATCAGCATAGCAGCACAGGTGAGGGAGGCTCAGGAGGCCTCACCTGCGGCTGAGAAGCTATTGACAAGTGATGGTCACTAGGGGAGGGAGAGTCACGAGACGGGACGTGTGGCCCCCGATAGACTGCCCGTGCTCCAGTGCATGGCCCTACACCCACGGGCATATGGGCAGCACTAACTGGACTCAGTGGGTTAAGATGAATAAACAAAAAGGGGAGAACCATCAGTATCTGATCCTGTTTCATGAAAGCCCAGCCTGCATTGTCGAAATCTTTTATGTTTGTTCTTCCAACCTGATGTTCACTTGAGCTATTAAAAAAATAGGGGTGTTATGTTCATAATGACCTAGGAAGAAAATTACATGGAAAGAAGGTTTACAGCTCTTAAAGTCCGTCTCCCCTCCTGGAACACACCCTAACAGCCAGAACAACAATTGACTCATAAAGATTGATACTTGGCATTTGTCTGGAAGTTATTCAGCTATTGCATGAGAATTAAAATAAAATTATCTTCTCACCAAAGGAGGTAGTAACCACCCGGGGCTAAGGCTGAGGTAGAGTTCAGAGGAATCTGAGTTCTGAGGATTTTTATTTCTCTATGAAATTAGTGACTTCCTTTCACATTAAATGAATTACATGCAATCTTAAATACCTGTTTTCAAAACATAGCTCTTCTGGACCAGGTCTAAAAATAGACATTTATTCTAAAAAAAAATTCTTATTTTAACCAATTTTGGTCAAAGTCTTGATTGCCTCCTTCCAGCCTGTTACACACCCAGGAATGGTATTCTGATGCAGCAATCCCTGGGGCCAGACAGCTCATGTGCCAGTCAGAGAGGAGGAAGCAGTGGATAAAAAGTGTGTGTGTGTGTGTGTGTGTGTGTGTGTGTGTGTGTACATATGTGCATATGTGTATGTGAGAGAAAGCAAAAGGGAGAAGCTCCCAAGCATTCTCCATTAACCATTTCTCCACCTCAAAGTCCATTTTAAAGCAGTGACTTATCTGTCCCGATTGCCCTGGCTTCTGTCTACAACATTCCTTTCAACTTTCCAGAACCTACTAGGCGTCTGCCACATTTTATTCCCACCCCCAGTCCATCCCTCCCCAACCTAACCCTATTCTTATCTAACAAATGCCTAGATACTTCATATCACATGGGATACATTTATAAGCAGTATGTATACAGATTCACATATGTATATCCCCCAAATATTTTGTACATATATTCAATATTTATTTTTTTGTTTTGTTTTTTGAGACAGGGTCTCCCTGTAATTCCAGATGGCCTGGAACTTGACCAGTCTGGCCTTTATGCCATCACACCAGGCTGTTCAATATTTATGAATTATCAAAAGAAGGAGAAAAGAGAATTAAGCATACTCATTCACTAGAGCATGGAAATTCCAGAAGTCACTATGTGCGTCTAGAAAATACTTTCCTAAAGATACGCATGTCATCCAATCTTTAAATTCTTTTTTCTCAAAATAAATAAATAGATAAATAAATAAATTCTTTTTTCTCATGATAAAGATTGTTTATGGTCGTGGGATTTGTGTGTGTGTGTGTGCATGTGTATGGTATATGTACACATGGTGTGTGTGCATACAAGTGTGTGCGTTCATATGTGTGAGTGTAGGTATATGTATGCCATCTCACAAGTGTAGAGGCCAGAGGAGAGCCTCAGGCAGTGGACCTTATCTTCCACCTTGGTGAGACACAGTTCCTATGGTCACCGTGGTACAGACCAAGCAATGGGGATTCTCCTGCCTCTACTTCCCCTCTTGCTGGAGACAGTCCGGGATTACAGACACATGCTACTGTGCCTGGTTTAGGTGGGTTCTTGGTGCCCAAACTCCAGTCCTCACACTTGCGTGGTAAGGGCTTTCCCTACTGAGCCAGCTCCCTAGCCCTGGCATGGAAATTCTGGGATGAAAAAACAAAGAAAAAAGAAAACAACTTTCACAAATCCAGTGCTTTAGAGGAATCTACAATTAGCAATCTTGTAGATTTGTTCCTGGCCTTTAGCTGATGCTTAAATAGAGAAGCTTAGGGTTTATGGAGTCTTTCATCATCATTTTTTTTCACTAAAAATAAGAGAAAAGCATTTTTCCTTGTAATCTAATTTTCAATGATGACAATGAATACATCGGGTGGAAGATATTTTACATATTCCTTCTCTGCTTCTTAGATACCTAACCTATTCCCTAGATTTGTTAAGCTTTTGCTGCCTCTCATCTCGTAGCGTTTTTGTTTTTGTCTCTGTCTGAAGTCTTTTTCCTCCTCAATAATCCACTTCATATTTCTCGTCCCCCTGAAGCCACTTTTCGACACTTCATTTATCTCCATGTTACTTTTTGAGTGACCACCCCAACGGACACGTGGTAAGGCAAAGGAAATGGAGTGATTACATAGTGACACCATCCTTGCAGCCACAGGGTGTATGTTCTGCAGACTTGTTCTTAGCATTCCCAAGAGTGGACGCAGGGCTTCTAGAATCTCTGGCCTTGCTGATGAACCACGTGCTGTAACATCTTACTCGGACCCAGCCCGAATACCAGTGCTGGGACGAGAGAGCATTCTGAGGTGCTCGTCACCTCGAAGCTTAGCATGAGGCTCTGCGGGCTGTGAGCACACTGCTTAGAACAGTGTCACCAGAGCCTCCTTTCCTGAACACCCATCAGCCTTCTTGTTGTGTATTCTCTACCTTCAGATCTGTTCACTTCATTCCACATTTTTCTGAGCACTTTCTTTTTTTAAAATATAGTATTTTGTTAATTCTTTGAGAATTGCATATATGCATACAATGTATTTTGGTCATATTTACCCCTGACTCCCTCCTAACTCCTTCCAGATTCATCGCCCACCTCCCCACCCCTCTCACTGGAGCCTGGTTGTCCAGCCGGGGCCACATCCTTAAAGAAAACTCTCTCGTAGCAGATCATTGGTGGATAGCTCCCCAGATAGGGGTGGAGCCTCACAAGCCCCTCCCCATCCATGCAGGAATGTTGACAGGCTGCAGGTCTTAACTCTGCTATGAGTTCATAAGTACAGCCGCCTTCCATGCCCAGAAGACACTGCTTCATAGCTGTCCTCTCTGACCTCTGACCCTTATAATTTTTGTGCCCCTTTTTCTGCAATGGTTCCTCAGGCTTGGGGGTTCTGAGCACTCATCACCTTCCAACCCATGTGCTAAGCACTGTGGTGAAAATAAAAGGTTACTGAATATTTTTATACTAGTCTCGCATTGAGGAGACAAGTTAAGCAAAATTCAATAGTGACTGTCATATGAGACACCCAGAGGACATACAACAGAATTTTGGATACATACAGAGGGTTAGATATGATTTGAGTGTATCTCTGAAAGGTGTGCATGCTGGAAGCTTGGTCCTGGGAATAGAGATGTTGAAATGGTGGAGCCTTTAAGACACAGAACCTGGTGGAAGGTAAGTAAGTCAATGGGTGCACTGCCCAAGGAAGAGATTAATGCATTTCTTACAGGTTCCCTACTGGTTTCTCAATAGTAAGATATTTTTAAAAGAGCAAGCTTGGCTCCAGAATCCCTTTCATTTCCTTTCTCACTGTGTAACTGATCTTTCACTGTCTCATGAGCTCCCACCATGTCGTGAGGCAGCCAAAGCATCCCTCACTAGGTGTCAAACCAATTGTGATGCTTTATTGAAACCATCAACCTTGTGTTGTGGATGTAGCTCAGTGGCACACAGAGTGTTTGTATGGCTTATGTGAAGTCCAGAGTGGGGTTCCCAATACTTCAAAGACAAAAGCAAAAATTGAAGCAAAAACCAAAATCTCTCAACCTCCAAATTTGTGAGAGAAATAAGTCTTTATTACTTAGGGGAAGACCTGACAGGTATTATTATAATTGCATCGACTTCCCCGTAGCTCCATTTCTTCACTTATGAAATGGCCACAATATTGGTAGCTTCCACCCAGGACTGCTGTAGAGATTAAGCAAACCACAAATTAAGTTGACGGCATAGTGTGTGTGTAATGGCATCTGTGGTCATTCCTGCTGACTCGCTCTCACCATGGATTACCTCTCAATATGGTCACCTGGATAAGATCTAGAATCACCTTGGGGATAAACATCTGGGATGTCTGTCTCTGAGGGAGTTTCTAGACTGAGTTAACAGAAGTGGGAAGACCCACCTTAAATGAGGGATCCACTATCCCATGGACTGGAGTCCCGGGCTGTGAGAAAAAGGGAAAGTGAGCAGAGCACCAGCCTTCATCTCTCTCTGCTTCCTGACTTCGGATGCAATGTGACCAGTTGCCTCGAGTTTCTGTCCCCAAGTCTTCCTTGCCGTGACAGACTGCGCTAGCAAACTGTGAGCCAAAATAAACCCCTTTTTCCTGAACTTGCTTTTGTCAGACATTTTGTCACAGCAATGTGAAAAGTAACTAATATCCTCGATTATAGATTATAGGAAGCCCTCTCTCCCTTTTCCTGTCTGTTCACAGCAGTTGCTGTGGACAGATCAAGTGATGAGATGCTGTGGATACTCTGCTCTCTTGACTAATTCTCAGTTGTACCTCTGACTGTCTCTTGAGCTCCTGGAAAGAAAGTCAATTATTTTTTAAATCCCCAAACATAATAATAAGCCAACCCAATACCACATGGGGTCCAGCATGAATCCAGGCAATGGGTCAGCTACCATTCCCCAAGATCTTTGGTGTGAAGGGGGACCCAGAGAATACAGTATTTGAGGAGGGTAAGATCATGTCTTACCCTCCATCATCTCTCCAATCAAATCTCAAGTCTTGTGTGGGTGTGTGTCTGTGTGTGCAGGTGTACATAAATGCGTCATGGTGCATGCATATTCTAGTGCATATAGGTGCATGCACTAGATGGCAGTTAGTGCGGCAATCTCCTGTGTGGATCTTTTGGACTGATCCGCCTTTTTGGAGATGCTGTTTGTCCTATGCTAGAACTCTCCAAGGAAGTTAGGCTGGCTGGTCAGTCACCCCAGGGAGCTTCCTGTCTCTGCCTCCTCATCCCTGGGACTACCAGTATGCATCACCACACACACAGCTTTTATTGTAATGTGGGTCCTGGAGATTTAACTTAGATCTTTATGCTTTCTTTTAAAAATTCTTTTTATTATTTTTTAGATCTTTGTGCTTTCAAGGTGAATAATTTAACAACCACGTTATCTCCCTAGCCTAAGTCTCAAGTCCTAAAATAGCCTGTGGATGGGTTGGTGGGCTGGTGTGTGGCAAGCTGGCTAAGAAGCTGGGTGTCTTGGTCTTGCTGGGGAAGGAGGAACTCTGAGTCAGGTCTCACAAAGAGACGGTGCCAACAGCAGTCGCTTCTCAGAGGCCCAGGGAGACATGGGTAATAGCAAAGAAAGCTCCTGCCTGGGGCAGCACAGCTGGAGCCAACCTGGAGAGCCAGACTGGAAGAGGTAGAAACAGCTGCAGGCAGGGCTGGACTGCTCTTCTCCACCACGGGCCTTCTTCCAGCAAGGATGCCACCAGACACTGGCTGCGCTGGGCTCATCTCCAGCCGTAGGGATTGCCGGTCTCTGTTTTGGAGAGCCCAAGCTCATAATTGCTGATTTCATTTAAGTGTCTGCCATCACTTCATTGCTCACTAGAGCCTTGCCTGTTTTTATATGCATTTAATTTCAATGTTTTGGCCAATTCTACCTTTCTGGTTTGAAAAGTTGTTTTTTGCGTTTCTCTTTATTATTAGTTTTTTCAAAGCCAATTTTTTAATTGAAGCTTTGTGCATTTCATACATTTCCCAATCAAATCTAGACTCATTCCCCCTTCCTTGCCCCCCACCCCACCAGAGCTCATGCATTCTGCCATACATGTTTTTCATTTTTTTCTGAGTTATTATTTTTTTATTGTTGGAGAATTTCACGCATTCATATAACATGTTTCGATCAAAATAATCCCCCATCTCTCCTCTTAAACTCCTCCCCTATCCTCCCAACTTCATGTGCTGCCAGTGTGTGCATGGTTGTAGGACTGTCTGCTGGAGTGTGAGAAGCCCTCAATACTGCAACCTTGAGTGAAACTGACTCCCTCCCCGGAAGCCATCAATTGCCAATAGCTCCTCAGCTAGGAATGGCACTGTGTGGTCCCCTTCCTTTTCCAGGGTGGGATTTGGGCTGGCTTGATCTTGTGCAGCTCTTGTGCAGGGAACCTCAGCTGCTGTGGCTTCATGTGAGAAACATCTCTGTCGTGTCTGTCAAATGCTATTTCGATGCAGTTCGCACTACCTCTGGCTCTTATGTCTTTGTGTTCCCTCGTCTGTGATGATCCCTGGGCAGCCTTGGAGGTGGGGCTTTTGTGTAGAGGTCCCATTTAGAGCTGAGCACATCCGTCTCTTATTTTCTGCACATTGCCAGCAAATATAAAAGAAGCTTCTCTGGTGAAGTTTGAAAGGCATACTAAAGATAAGAACTTCATGTCTCTGTGTGTGTGTGTGTGTGTGTGTGTGTGTGTGTGTGTGTGCCATGACACACATGTGGAGGGGGATAACCTTTGGTGTAGGCGCTGACCATCTACCTTTCTTAAGCCAGGCAGGTCTTTGTTGTTTTGTTGCTCTATACACCAGGGTAGCTGGCTGAACCAGAAGCTCTGGGGGAATCTCCTTTCCTCCCCCCTCTCCATGCAGGAGAGCTGGGATTATAGGCACATGTTACCATGTCCAGCTGGGAATCCAAACTCAGTGCACAGCAAGTACTTCCCCCAGTAAGCATCTCCCCAGCCTGGACTTTCTCTCTTCACTGCCTTCTGCTTGCTTTCCTCAGAGTTGGCTGTGCCTACCTGTTGCTTTTAAAAAATTTTTGTTATTGTATTTACTACTTTATTATTGTTATTGTATTGTTTTATTTTGTTCTTGTAAAAATCTTTCAACTAGACTTCTGTTGCTAATACTACTTCTAAGAGTATTTGCTTCAGAGTTTAGGTTGCTTAATGTGCCACATCTAAAGTGACACTGAACTATTTTCCCTGGTCATCCTCTGGATATTTATTGGTTTCAAGGCTCCCTGAAATGCTAAAATCCACAGGTGCTGAAATCTCTTATACTACATAGCACAGGTGTGTGTGTGTGTGTGTGTGTGTGTGTGTGTGTAGAACAGGTTTGATAGATATCAGGTATCTTTTTCTATCATTCTCCACCTTATTTTTAGAGAAAAGATCTCTCACTCAACCTGGAGCTCAACATTTTCAGTACACTGGTTGACCAGAGAGCCACAGAAACCTACTGGTCTCTGTCACTTAGTCCTGGGGTTACAAGTGTCTGCCACCATGCTTGGATTTCAGTATGGGTGCTGAGGATCTGAAGTTAGGTGTTCATCCTTGTGCAGTAAATGTTTTACTCACTGAACTGTCTTCCCAGCCCATAAAATAGCACAGCATTTGCATATGACCTATGTGTGTCCTCCCGAACACTTTAATTATCTCTAGATTATTTACAATGCCTAATGCAATGTAAACACTCTTTAAATAATCATCTACGTTATTATTTAGAGAACAAGGACAAGAAAAATGTCTACACCTGTCCATTACAGACACTGCTATCAGGCCTCTCTACATTTTCAAGAACCCATAATTGTGCAACCAGCTCACACATAGAAGAGTCTGGATGTGAACTCCAAGCATTCCCTCCTCATGGTGCCAACCTGTGATGGTGACAGCTGCCATCTCTTGCCTCCTATCTACTTGGTCCTTGCTAAGTGGTTTGCATTCTTTGCCTCATTCAATGCCACCCTGGATAACGTTTTATCCCAGCATAAGCAAAAGGAGGCTGAGGCTGAAGCTGAGGATTTGCATCTTCACCTTCTTTTCTATATGGAGGAGGGAAGAATGGGAAATGAAGGGGCAGGTGTCTAGTCAAGTGCCTGTGCCCGTGTGCACACCCTTCCAGCTACCTTTCTTTGTATCTATGGACTGCCAGCCTAGTGTGTACAAAGCCTTGGGCTCCATCCCCAGCATCACATAAACCACACATGGTGGCTATGCCTGTAATCCCAGCACTTGGAAGATGGAGACAGGGGGATGAGACATTCAAAGTCATCCTCCATTACACAGCGACGTGGAGGCCAGTCTGGGATACTTGAGACCCTGCCTCAAGAATACCCCAAACAAAGCAAGTGAAAATCAGAACAGTTATCTCCTGAGAGCATCGTGCCCCCTTGCACTATGTTTTAAAAACAAGTTCCCTGACTCTGAAAACTAGAGATCACATTTTAAAGCAGAAAACAACTACAAAATCCCTTCTAGCCTGCAGCTCTTAATAACTTTGGTAGTCGTAGGGGAAAATGGAAAGCAATACTGTGCAGATTTTAAAAATTCAAAGTTTAGAGAAAGGTAGGAAGTGGACCCCTCCGGACCTCCCATGGCTCAACTGCAGTCCTTGGTAGCAGCACCCAGCACCATGAACTGTTCCTGTTCTGACAGAAACGTATGCAAGTATCAGCTTTTATGATCCTCTCTCTATGTAACATATACATGTATTCTGTATATTTTGTACAATATGTTTATATATTATGTGCACATAAAGCATGTTTATATGTGCTGCACAAGAGATGATAACATATGTTCACCTCTACGTGATGTTTTCTTTTCATCCATTTCCACATCAGTACAACCCTCATTCCTCTCAGTGGCTACATTATCTGCTCATCTTGTGGGTACATTATAAGGTATAATTTTATCATTATTATTTTTAGATAGGGTCTCACATCTCCCAGGTTGGCCTTAAACTCACTATATAGCCAAAGATGAACTTGAATTTATCGCCTTATATCCACCTCCCAAGTGCTGGATTACAGGCATGCACCACCACACACGGTTTATGCAGTGTCCAGGATAGAACTCAGTACTTTGCAAGCTCTCTACTAACTGAACCACACAGCCAGGCAATGTTATAAAAGTTTTAGTGACTCCTCTACTAATGACCATTTTATTCCCAGTTTTATCCCCAACAATGACAAGCAATAGTGCTGTAGATAAACTCATACATCTAGTCTGAAATTGTTTACAGAACATACATACGTGCCCCAAATGAATCCCAGTAAGTGGTAGGTTTAATTTGAGTCTTTTAAGGGTTCTCCACACTGCTTTCCATAGTGGTTGCACAAGTTTACATTCCCACCAGCAGTGGATGAGTATTCCCCTTTCCCTACAACCTCTCCAGCATTTGGTGTCATTTGTTTTCCTAATCTTAGCCAGTCTTACCAGGGTAAAATGACATCTTAAACTGATTTTAATTTGCATATGCTTAATTATTAGCAATGTTGAATACTTTTTAAGGTGTTTCTCAGCCATTTTTATTTCCTCACTTGAAGTCTTTGTTCAGCTCTTTACTCCATCTTTTGAGTGGGTAATTTGATTTCTTACTCCTTTGTTTTTTGAGTAGTTTATATAATCTAGATGTTAATGCTCTATCAGATGTATCACTGATGAAGGTTTCCTCCCACTCTGTGCGTTTTCTTTTCACTTCTTTGATTGTTTCTTTTGCTGTGCAGAAGCTCTTAAGTTTAATAAGGTCCCACTTGTCAATTGTTCTTAATTTTTGTGCACCTGCTGTCTGATTTAGGAAGTCTCCTCCTATGCCTATGTCTTGTACGTTACTGCCAATGTTTTATTCTATCATTTTCAGAGTTTTGGTTTTTATATTGAGGTCTTTGACCCATTTGGAATTGGTTTTTGAACAGAGTAAGAGGTAATTTTATTCTACTACAAGTGGAGATCCAGTTTTGCCAGCACCATTTGCTGAAGATGCTGTCTTTCCTCCATTGAGTCTTCCTGGCTGCTTTGTCAAACATTTTGCTCAGGGTTGCTTTGACTATCCGGGGTCTTTTGTTTTTCCATATGAGAGTTGGTTCTCTTTCCATCTTTGGTTCCAGGAATCAAACTCACATGTACAGGCTTATGTATCAAGTGCTTTTTACATGTTGAGCCACCTCAAAAGATGTACTTTGAGGGGGAATCACTACTCTTTTATCTTGATTTGTTTGTTTCCTTGAGATGGAGTGTCACTGTGTAGCCCTGGCTGCCTTAAAACTCACTATGTAGAGGAGGCTGCTCTTGAACTCTGAGTCTGCCTCCTTAGTGCTGGGATTAAGGGGTACATCACCATGCCTGGCATTTATTTGTTTTCATGAGCTTCTTAATTTAAAACCTTTTCCCTTTGTGATATATCTAACAAATATTTTGGTCTTTTTAAAAAGTTTTTGTATGGGTTTTCTTACAGATATTTTTAATCTATAAATCACCAACATGGTTATTGTATTTGGTTATGGTTTCTGAATCACGTTATCTACTTTGTAAAAGCCTCAAACGTTTTGCTCTTTGAAGCATATTTATGTATTTTTCTTCTGTGCTTATGTATCTTTTTTTTTTTTTTTGGTCTTTTTGAGACAGGTCCCTTTAGCCCCAACTGTCCTGGAACTCATTATATAGTCCAGGCTGTCCTTGAACTCACAGAGATCTGCCTGCCTCTGCCTCTGCCTCTGCCTCTGGAATGCTAGAATTAAAAGCATGCACTGCCATGCCTGGCAAGTATCTATGTATCTTTTGTTGCTTTGTATTTTTATTTCTTAATATATTTATATTTGTTTAAAATTTTTTCTTGTTTGAGAATTTCACACATGTATCAGATCCATCCTTACTCCCTCCCTTCCAACTCTACCCTACCACTTTTCCCTCCTAACTTCTTGTACTCTTTTTTTAAAACCCAGCGTCCACTTAGTACTGCCAGTATGTGCACAGGGCTGTGCTGTCCACTGGTCAATGGGCAGTGTTAGCTTTCTTCGCTTTTTAAATATTTAAATCCTTATTCTAACAGACAATATTTTTGCTAAAAGACATAATGTAACTTTTTTTTCCCAAGATTCTCCCCAAGTTATTTAAAAAAATTGTCCCTAAGACAGGAGTGCTGACACATGCCTGTAGTTCCAATATCTGAGAGATGAAAGCAGGAGGATAAAGACATGGTCAAGCAAGTTTAAAGCTATCCTAGGCCGTATAAAATACTGTTTCTAAATAAATAAATGAAGGAAAGAAGGAAGGAAGAAAAGCAATCTCCCCTTCTGTCACAATTTTAAATCTTGCTTTATTTTATACCTACTACCTACATAATACTTGTCTATTTCTGTTTTCTCTATTCTATTTTATTGATTTTCTTCCTGAATTTATTTTCTTTATGTCCAGTATATTTTATCTACTATAACTGCACAGTACATTTTAATATCTTGTAAAAGAAATCTCCACTCTTCCTTCTGTTTCAGAAATTGTGGATGATTTTTAAATCTATGTGTGTATGGTTATATGTGTGCATATGCGTGTATGCATGCGTGTATATGTGCACGAGGATACCAGAGTTTAAGATGGAATCATTCTCCATGTTATGAGACAGGGTTTCTCACTGAACCCAGAGCTCCCTGATTAAATTAGTCTGGCTAGCAAGTGCACTCCAGGAATCCCAGTTCTGGGATTTCAGATAAGCATTGCACCCCTAGCTTCTTACCTGCGTGCTGGGGATCTGAACTCAAGCCTCCTTCATGCTCTACCCTCTACTGAGCCTCTACTGACCAAGCCACCTCCCCAGCCTCTCAGCTGGTTTTTATTTTTCAGATGAACTTTGTATAATATGCTCAAATTCCAAAAACAACAGAACAACAACAAAAGTCTCTCTTGGTACTTTAAGTTGCATATAGAAGTTCTGAGTGAAGAGATAGCTTTATGAAATTCAGGCTTTCTGTCTTAAACCTCGGTGTTAATAGATAATTAGTTCTATGATTCTCAGGTTTAAAGTATCTTCATTTAGGACCTACAGATCTACTAGTTAGGTTTACATGTACATAAGATGCCTCCAATTGTATTTATTAGAGCAATTCCTACTCTGTTTCTAATTCTTGCTTCACCTCACAAAATGGTCTTGGTTTTTACACATTCATTTGTTAACCAACACTCTACTGAGTTCCTCCTTTTTTCTAACAGTTTTACATTCTCTTTATTTTTCTAATTACATAATTATACACTGTAGATTACAAATGTATTGGCTTCTTTTCAGTATTTATATCTATTATTTCTCTTCCATCTGATTATAATGGTTAGGACTTCTATTATAATATAAGATAATAATTGTGATAATCACCCTTATTTCATTTGTGGCTATTAAGAAAATATTCTTACTATTTCCTACCAAATATGACTCTGAATTTTTGTTTGGCTGGTTCTATTTCTCTCAATCTATGATTATTTTGCTATTCACAGAATTAGAAATGAATGTTACATCTATGCCTTACCATGGCTAAATTGTGTACAGTTTCCTGACTTTGCAAGGTGTTGTTTTTAAAATCAGGGCTTCTTGAAATACATGTTGAGATTATAAAGTTTTTATTGATGTAGCAGTGTGATGTAGATATTGGGTAGATATTGGTAGTCTGAATCCTTTACAATATGCTGATGTTTTAAATTTTTAAATTTTATTATTATTAATGTACATGTATGTACAAACATGCTTACACATACAAGTGTCATGGTGCACATGTGAAGGTCAGAGAACAACTTTTGGAAGTCAGCTCTCTCCTCCTACCATGGGTTCTGGGGATCTAAATCAAGAGATCAGACTTGCATGGAAAGTACTTCTTCCCACTGAGCCATCCTGCCAGCCCAACAACATGTTAATATTCTTTAGTCATATTTATCTGTTTACCTTTATAACTGAGTTTCATTTGTAGTTTTATCTGTGTGTATATATTTGAGTGAGTGGGTATAGTTGAGCTGTGATCATTATGAAGTTGTATACTTATTAGTTCATTGTTAATCTCTTTGCCCTGCCTTTGATCTTCTCAGTGCAAAAGCTGTGTGATCCGTGCCCAGCTTCTCTACCATGCATACCACTGTGGAGGCAGCTATTGTTTATAACTGGGAGTCTGAGGTAGATTTTCCAGCACAGTAATATTTCAGTATTACTCTCATCCTGGAATTGTATAGGCAGTTTAACTGAGTGTCATGTACTGTGATGTAGTAAATCTGGCATATCAAGTTTTTGAAATAAAGAACTGATATGATCAATAAGGAGCAAAAAAATGATGACTGACATCGTCAAGCATGCTTGTCTCTCAGAGAGACTCTCAAGAGTAAAATGACTAGAGTTTTCCAGGCTGAAGCCTCAGAGGGTGAATGTAAGGGGAAATATTTGTGAAGGATTTCTCTCTCTTTTTGCATTGTGTGTGTGTGTGTGTGTGTGTGTGTGTGTGTGTGTGTGTGTGTGCCAGGATGTGCCTGGCACTATGTGCTCATGGAAGTCAGAAGACTACTTCAGGGAGTTGGCTCTTGTCTTCTACTATGTAGGTCCCAGGGATGGGACTGAAGTTTTCAGGCTTGGCAGCGAGTGTCTCTACCCTCTGAGCTGTCTCTGTCCCTGTTTTGGTAAAGTTTTAATCTCTGATCTTGGGATATGCCTGCAGACCTATCTCATGGTTTGAATCCTTACCCGACTGTGGAATATTACAATTGTAAAAAAAAGAAAGAGTAGACTAGGTGGACTTATAGAAATGACTAATAGTGTTAAATAGAAAAACAAGTAAATGGGCATGTTTAGGAATGAAAGAAAAGTAGTAGCTTTTTTTTTTTAATGTTGCCTTTAGCACTTGGCTGAGACATGTACAATTAAGCTCCCCAACTTTGTCACACTCAGTGGAAACAATGGCTAGCCAACAAAGACTTAAGTGTAGGCTTACAGACATCAAGTCATCCTTAATTAGGCTTATAGAAAACCATTTGCTGGGTGATCCTGCTGGGAACCCACACTGAAGGCTGACACTGGGGCTGTGTCTCCAGCCTAGCCCAGCCCGGGAAGCTCTGGGCTGCAGGCATCCTCCTGCGTGGTGATAGACCAAGCCATAGCGAGGAGGGCTGTGTTCACCTGGTAGGTACAAGGAGACAAGTCACGGGGAGGGTTCCCAAGAAAGAACATTTGGGAAATGTGGGGGCAGGAAAGCAGCGGTGGTACAATGCTGACCAGGGCCATGGAGATGGGAAGCCCTCAGTTTCATCAGTTCTTTGTTGACTAACCAGAACTCGCCATGGTTTGCCCTTCACAGAGTATACCTTCCTACCCCCCCAGTCTCACCTATGTATGAGCACCTTTTAGAGCACAGGGGTCACAATTTCCTTCACCACTCAAGAGCCACCATGTTTTCCTTGTGATAGTTAGCTTTAATTGTCAGCTTGACACAAACTAGAATCTCCTGCAAAGAGTTTTAATGAGGAATTGTTTACATTGGAATCCCCCCCAACCATGCATGTCTGTGGGGGATTGTCTTGATTAAGCTAAGTGATGTGGGACAAACCAGTCCATTGCGGGCAGCACCATTCCCTAGGCAGGGGCTTTTGAATTGTATAGAAGAGGGGAAATGGAGCTGAGCACAATCAAGCAAGACAGCATGCTTTTTCTGCTCATTCTTTTCTCAGCTCTTGATTGTGGACATGACATGACCAGGCTTCTCAAGCTCCTGACTAGATTTCTCTGCAATGACAGATCTGGAACTGTGAGCTAAAACAGACCTTTTCTCTCTTAAGGAAAAGGATATATTATTATAGCAGCATAAATGAGACTAAGACACCCCTCTAGAGGCTAAAGCATGCTTTTGGCTTTGCTGCAAGTAGTGACCTGCCACTGCTGTCTCCAAGATGTCTATCTATCTAAAGACACCTCTTCTGTCCCCACCATATGCAGTCACATGGATCTGCCTATGAGGTCTCACAGAAAAGTCATTTGATTTCCAGTTCCTAATGTATGTAACAAAGATGATATAGAAAAGGATCAAGTGAGCTTATTCCTCCATAGCACCTGACACTTCCTTCCACCTCTCAAAGTGGCAGTTAATGCTGCTGCTCTACAGGTCATCCAGCTCAGGATATGTGGGAACATGCATACTTGATGTTGCAGGCATAAATACATTTTATTTGTTAGCCATGCTCCTGACTCACGGGGAATCCAAGTGTGTGCTGCTCATATTCCACACTCCTGATGATGGTGGAGGGTTTAGTACATGCTTTCTTTCAGCATCCTTCTATCTGGTGCAAATAGCTTTGTCTGAGTTTCCAAGGAGCCAGTCCAAGGTGTTACACATCTGGAGCAATGCTTCAACAGCCAAGTTCAAGTTTCCACAGGTTATGTGTGCCTCATGCTTGCTCGTCTCCTGTCCTTCCCTCCTCTCTGGTGGAGAAGCGAGGGCTAGAGGAGGGAAGGCTGGGAGAACTAGATTTTAAAAGAGGACCGAAGCTGTGGTTTCTTAGGGCTGCTTGCTACCAAGAAATAGAATTGCCCTGGTGCCTGCTTCTCTAGCCACTCGGTCATCTTGTGAGAGACAAGAGCTCTACCTTTGCTTGCTTCATGCCCTGAACCAACCCCTGGCATGGAGGGTCTCTGTAAATACTAAATGTAAAAGCACAGTGTGGAAGAATCCCCCAAAGACAACACTAAGCTCAAGAAATCATCTCTGGGCATCATCATTATGCCTTGTCCTGTGGGGGCATTCTGAGTGCCCTCCAAATCTTATTCCTCATTTGTCCTTCCCAAGAATATGATTCCCTTCAGGACATAAAAAAAGTTGTTCTTGTTTGTCCTGAACACCGGCACCTTGCCCAGGACCCAGAACATAGAAGATGCTCAACACCTATCTGATAAACAAAAAGCAGGAATAGCTAGATGTGGTAGTGCATACCTTTAATCAGGTACCTGGGAGGCAAAAGCAGGCAGATCCCTATGAGAGTAAGGGCAGCCTGGTCTACATAGTAAGTTCCAGGCCAGCTGAGACTATAGGGAGACCCTGTCTCAAAAACACTAAATAAATAAAATAACCCCTCATGAATAAATGAATCAATTGCCAAATAAGTATTATTATTTGTGTGTATGCACACATCTGTTTATATAGGTGCATGTATACGTGGAGAGGCCAGAGAACAACTCTGGGATTAGATCTTTAGCTGTCATCCATCTTGGTTTTTGAGACAGTGTTAACCACTGGCACAGAGCTTACCAATTAGACTAAGCTAACTGTGAAGCAGAAAGCCCCAGGGATCCTCCTGTCTCTGCCTTCTAGTACCCAAATTACAAGCATGTGTTGCCACACTTGGCATTTTTACATGGTTTCCTGAGATGGAACTTAAGTCCTTATGTTTGCAAGGAAAGTGCTCTACCAAAAGATCAATCCTTCCAGACTGAAAGTGACTTTCAAGTATGATTAGGGGTCTGGCAAAGTAGTGGAAATCAGCTGCAGATCACCAAGTTTAGTATAACATAAACTATGGATAAATGGCAAAAAATTGTTATTTTTTTTCTTGCTGTTGTTTCATTTCTACACTGTTATTTAAAAAATAATAGTGTAGAAATGAAAACAACCAAATAGGGTAATTTCTGGAGAAGACAGCGATCTTCTGGTAAGAGTCATGAGTCTATGGCTGGGTTCCTGCCTCTAAATTTGTTTCCTGGTTGAGAATCTGGTTGAGAATCTGGTTGAGCCAACACAAGGGGTTTGTTAGAAGGAAGAGAACTAAACATAGCTTTTGGAGACCATAGGGTTAGCATAAAAATCTCAGGAGCTATTAACACACAGCCAGCTGTCCCTATGGGCAGTTCCAAAAACTGCTAGGCCTGTATGAAAAGCTATGGAAATTGATCAAATGCAATCTTTAGAGGACGTTTTTCTTCCTGGAGAGCATGGCCCGTGTCAAACACAAGCCTGTTTTCCTCCACAAAACATTTTCCAAATCTGGAAGGGGCAGAACTCCAAATCTATGAAGTCTGAGACCAAATTCCCCACCAATGTTTTAAGATGAAGATGATAAAACAGCTGCCTTCCTGTCACTCAAAGGCCCGGGAGCGTTTAGTCTTAGAAATGGAGAGGAAACAGAGGTATGAGAAATAAGCCAGGCCATATATGCAGCCTAAGCTGAACGTAGCTCAGCTCTGATTAGATCAAGGTGCTGAGCCCCTTACTGATCCAGCTGACATGACAGGCAGCACTTTTGCCAGTGGTAGATATTATCTGGAGCCTCTACAACTCCTTCCTAGTAAAATGTCTGGCATATGATTAAATATTACTAAATGTGTGAGCCTATAAAATGAATCAAATGGATATTCCTGAACTACAAAACACAATATTCAAAAGTAAGAGTTTTAGGAATTTGAAACTAGGTGAAGAGAAAATATTCAAACTGGAACAGAGACAGATGAAAAAGTACAACAGAAGTAGAGAGACAGAGATGACATGAAGGCCGAAGTCTCTATCCCTGGAGTTCCACAAATAGGAGAGAGAGAATAGGGACTATTCATGAAGGAAAACTTGTAAAGCTGATAAAAGACAACCAATGCACAGAAGCCCCCCCCCCCCCAGCAATAGAGATGCAAAGAAAATCACACTTAACTCATCAGAGTCAAGCAGCTAAATAGCAAAGAAGGAGAGAAAGACATCAAGCCAAGCACCGGGGCAAGAACATGCTGCTTCCAAAGATCAGCAATAAGACTGGAGTCCAAGAAACCAGGGAAGTTAGAATGCAGCAAAACAGCACCTTCCACAGGTCAGGGAGGGAGGTGGAGTCGTTTTCTTCAGTGGTGCAGCCGCTGGCACATTGCCCTGCTCCATTAAACAACCTCCCATCCATGTTCAGTAGGCAACTCTGATTAAACACAATTCACTGGGTCACAAAATGAAGACATGAAAGTAGAAGGGAGACTTATTGGGAAGAAGAATGGGTACAGTGGAAGTGGGGGGGATAAGAGAGGGCAATGAGGGGTGTGAAAGTGACCAAAATATTACACACAATATATGTTTGCATGTGCATATAACGTTTTCAAAGAATAAATCATTTTAATGCTGAAGGAAAAATATCCTAGAATTTCCTTCCCACCTATTTTTTTACAGCTAGGTTTAGCAAATGAGAATTAATTAGAAATCCCAGAAGTGTAATCATTGAAATGTAATACTTAGGGTAAACTATAGATTCAACATAAGGAACAAACTGAAATGAGAGGTAGTTTTAAGTCTTAACCTATATTTAGTATGAGAAGATAAAGATAGCCAATATTGTAACTGGAAGCCAAAGCTGCCCTTCCAGGAAAATTCATACCCTTAGATGCATGTACTGAAAAATGCAAAGTAGGGCTAGAGAGATGGCTCAGCCGGTAAGAGTGTCTGCTGCTCTTCTCGAGTTCAGTTCCTAGCACCCACACTGAGAGGCTCACAACTGCTTATAACTTCAACTGCTTATAACTTCAACTATAACTGACACCTGTTTCTAGCCTCTATGGATCCCTGCACCCGAGTGCACAAACCCAAACACAGATATACATGAATACACATAATTAAATGGGAGGTGCCAATGGAGAAGGCATTATAAAGGTGATTAAGATTGATTGAGATGCTATGTATGAAATAAAAATTCAATAAAAATTTATGTAAAAATATCTTTAAAAAACAAGAAAAGAAATGCAGAGTGTTCAGTTCAGAGTAGTAGAAAAGCAGCAATAACATAACTAAAGTAGATGAAGGAATTGGTGGTGCTTTGAGCAGACATGAAGGGACCAAAAAGAGATAGCAATCAATCAATCAATCTGTCAGCCAAGTGAAAGCTCTTTCTCTTAAATACAAATGACTTTATCAGGCTCAGTCAAGTGAACAGTAGAAAATGCAAGGATACAATATTGGGACTTAAAAGACAAAACTTCAGGCATGATGATGATTGCTCTCCACATGGATACATGTACATATGAACACATTCTCTCAGTACATATATCCATATTTACTTACATATTCATACAAACTCACATAAGAATTTATAATCTTTTTGCATGTATATATGTTCACATATGTGTTCATGTTCACATGTATTCAGATATGCATATACATGTGCATGTGTGAGGTGGTCCCAGGGGGATATCAAATGTCTTCCTTGATCTCTCTCCACCTCACATGCTGAGGGTCTTTTGCTGAACCCAAAGCTAGGCAGCTTACCCTTGGAGATTCTGAATCTCTGTCCCCTGAGCACAGGGATAAAGGGCTGGTAGCCATACCCACCTGGTACTGTTCTGGGTTCTAGGGATCTAAACTCAGGTTCTCATATCTTTGTGGAAAGCACCTTATCTGCTGAGCCAACTTCCCAGCTATTTCATTTTCAAATATAACTAATATATCTGTACTTCAAATACATTTTTAAAACTTAGAATGGTCAACTGTCTGGAAAATATGAACTATAAAATGTACTAAAGAGAAAATAGAAAAGCTAAATGACTCATCACTAATATAATTGAATCCTTAATAATATATTTTACCCCTAAAATATACCAATAGGTGATTTTCAAGCGAGGCTTCTAAAACCTTCCAAGAACAGAAAAACTATATTTGCAAATGCTTTCATAGTATTTCAAAAGCAGGTTAAGTGCCCCAACATTTTTAAGAGGTAGCTGAAACTCAACACCAAACACGAATGAGAAATAATATAGGTAAACCTCACTTATAGCTTATGACCACTCACACAGAAGGAGTCTACATAATACCCTAACATAATTTTAAGAACAAAAATCTGTTAAGGGGCTGGAGAGATGGCTCAGTGGTTAAGAGTGCCTGCTGCTCTTGAGGCGGACCTGAGCATGGTTCCCAATGCCAACCTCGGGCTGCTCACAACTCCTCGTAACTCCAGCTCCAGGGTGTCTGATGCTCTCCTCTAGCCTCTTTGAGAATCAACAGTTGCATGGCATACATAGACATAAATAAATGTAAATATTGTTTCATGATTGCTAATATTTACAAGGCTAGAGAAATGGCTCAGCAGTTAAGAGCACTGACGGCTCTTGCAAAAGACCCAGGTTCGAATCCCAGCATCCACAAGGCAGCTAACAACTGTTTGTAATTCCAGGGGAACTCATGCCTTCTTCTGGCCTCCTTGGACACCGCACAACACTGTGTACTTCCCTGTGCATGAAGGCAATGCACTCATACACATAAAATAAAAATAAATAATTTTTTAAGATAATAATGTTTTTAATGTTTTTGTGTGTATGTGTGTTTGTGTTCTCTAGGGACTGCTGCACAGCTGTGGAATGGGGTGATGTCACTTTCTCTGACAACCTAACCAGGTACTCAAGGTCACTGTGAGGTCAACTTGAATACAGATGTAGTGAAGTGATCTCATGAATTTTAAATGTCTTTTTTCTATGGAAGAACAGATTCGAGTCTAATAATGTTTTAAATGAAAGAATATTAAACATCAGGAAATACATATACCTATCATTTAACCAACAGAAGAATAAATTATATATTCCTCTTGAAATGAAACCAAAACATAGGATGAATTCCAATGTTCATCCCTGATTTTCAGAAGAAATTATTAGAGGGTCCGTGAGATTGCTCAGAGGGTAAAGATATCTGCTACTGATGACCTGATGTTCAATGTCCTGGATTCACATGGTAGAAGGAGACAAATGGCTCTCTGACCTTCACTTGTATGCGTGCCATGGCCTGTATACACACACACACACACACACACACACACGCACACACACACATACATACACACACACACACACACACGCACCACAATAAATGAATTAAAAGTAATAATTGTTTTAAAAGAAACTGTTAGAGATCTAGTCTAAATCTTTTAAGTCTTAGACTGGCTAGGAAGGGTGGGAGGGAGAAAAGGAAAAAGGAAAGGAAGGGAAGGACAAAACCAAGTGTTAGAGGTCACTGTCAACATTTCATTTAGAGCTAGGAGCAGCATAAGGATGCCCCACCATCGTCCTGTCTTATGTAGGTATGCCAATGAGAAAAAAACACATGAAAAGGAAAATTTGGCATAAGATTTCTTTTGCTGATTTGTGTGTATTCATGTGTATATCCCTGTGCTTGTGCGAGAGAAAGAGAGAGAGAGAGAGAGAGAGAGAGAGAGAGAGAGAGAGAGAGAGAGAAAGAGAGAGAAAGATATTACATATGCATGTATGTGAAGGGCAGAGGGCACCATCCACTCTTGTTCCTTAGGCACAATCACTTTTTTGAGGCAGGGTCTCTACTGACCCAGAACTCATTGGTTCAGCCAGGCTGGCCAGTGAACCCCAGGTATTCTCCATCTCCACTCCTCAGCACTGAAACTGGAAGTGTGTACCACCACACCCAACAATTTTTTAAAGAATATAGGTTCTGAATATCATACTCAGATCCTCATGCTGGTGCAGCAAACACTTTACCCACTAAGCTTGACAATTCACCATGAATACACATGAACACACACACACACACACACACACACACACACACACACACCAAACAGAAAAAAAGAAATCTTATATTGATTTTTCCTTTTCTTGCATTTTTCCCCATTGACAATACCTGAATAAGACAGGCTGATGGTGGGGCACCTGATGCTGCTCCTTGCTCTAAGTGAAATGCTGACGATGGTCCACAGTACTTTCTTTCCCCTTCCCTTCCTGATGTCAGTAGGTCTCTATGCTCTTTCAGTAAAGTAAAGGCCACAAAACAACAAAATGAATGTCATCCTCCAATTGTGTTTCATTTCCATGAAGACACAAATACAACAAGGAAAATACATTTCCCCTTTCTTTGCCCCAAGCCAGGGCTATATCTAGACCTAAAAATACTGCCTATAGTTCTGACAGTGGAACTGAAAAAAGATGGGATAAAAGTGAGGAGTGTCAGGGCTGCAGAGGGGCCTTGCTGCTCTTGCAGAGGACTCGAAGTTTGGTTCCTAACACCCATTTCAGGTGGCTCATAACTGGCTGTAACTCGAGCTCCAGGTGACCCAAGATGACCCAAGATGACCCAAGATGAACCAATGCCCTCTTCTAGCTTCCTCAGGCACCTTGACTCGTATGCACACAGACACACACACACAGAGATGCATAGACGAACAGACAGACACACACATATACACGTGCACACACACATTATTAAAAATCAAATCTTAAAAAAATAAATGAGGAATGCTTATGGCAAGAATGGGATTTGGATGTGGCAGCATGAAGTCTGACATTTCCAGAGCAGAGAATGGAAAAGGCTTAAATGGTCACTTCAAAAAAAGCAAGAAGAGCCTAGCCACTCCCTCCATGGCTCTTCCAGTGGGCATTAGAGGGAAAATGAAAACGTATGTGATCGATCTGGGATGAATGTAGAGTCTCATAAAAACGATGATCTAGAAAGGACCCATTTCAACAGGACCTGGAGAAGTTCCTGACACATGTATCCTGGATGTGGAAGGAAAGGCAGCATTGGGAGGGTGCGGCTTGGTTGATAGAGTCTAGAAAGGAAGCATTGGGAGGGTGCGGCTTGGTTGATAGAGTCTAGAAAGGAAGCATTGGGAGGGTGCGGCTTGGTTGGTAGAGTCTAGAAAGACAGCATTGGGGGGTGTAGCTCGGTTGATAGAGTCTAGAAAGACAACATTGGGAGGGTGCGGCTCGGTTGATAGAGTCTAGAAAGACAGCATTGGGAGGGGTGTAGCTCGGTTGATAGAGTCTAGAAAGACAGCATTGGGAGGGTGTGGCTCGGTTGATAGAGTCTAGAAAGACAGCATTGGGAGGGTGAGGCTCAGTTGAGAGTCTAGAAAGACAGCATTGGGAGGGTGCGGGTCGGTTGATAGAGTCTAGAAAGGAAGCATTGGGAGGGTGCATCTCGGTTGATAGAGTCTAGAAAGGAAGCATAGGGAGGGTCTGGCTCAGCTGAGAGTCTAGAAAGACAGCATTGGGAGGGTGCAGCTCGGTTGATAGAGTCTAGAAAGGAAGCATTGGGAGGGTGAGGCTTGGTTGAGAGTCTAGAAATACAGCATTGGGAGGGTGAGGCTTGGTTGATAGAGTCTAGAAAGGAAGCATTGGGAGGGTGAGGCTCGGTTGATAGAGTCTAGAAAGACAGCATTGGGAGGGTGCAGCTCAGTTGAGAATCTAGAAAGACAGCACTGGGAGGGTGAGGCTCAGTTGAGAGTCTAGAAAGTCAGCATTTTGAGGGTGTGGTTCAGTTAAGAAAGTCTAGAAAGACAGCATTTCGAGGGTGTGGCTCAGTTGAGAGAGTCTAGTGCACATGAAGTTGTGTTCTATCCCAGCACTGCATAAAAACAGGCAACTGTGCTGGCTCAGCCCTGGAATCAGTCCCAGCACTTGGAAGGTAGAGGCAAGAATGTCAGGATTTCAAAGTTGTCTTTGGTCACATAGAAATTTTGAGGCCAGTTTAGGCCATATGGCACCCTGTCTTACAGAAATAAAGGTAAAAGAAAGACAGGAAGAAAGGAAGGGAGAAAGGAAGGGAGAAAGAAAGAAAGAAAGGAAGGAAGGAAGGAAGGAAGGAAGGAAGAAAGAAAGAAAGAAAGAAAGAAAGAAAGAGAAAGAAAGAAAGAAAGAAAGAAAGAAGAGAGAGAGAGAGAGAGAGAGAGAGAGGAAGGAGGGAGGCAGAGAAGGTAAAAGGAAGGAGGAAAGGGTTATGAATTTGAGATACATCCATAACTGACTTTATAAGAATGGCCTTTCCTTGGTGACTCTCGAAGGAAAAAAAAATGCCGGCTGCATGAACCATTACGCTGACTTCATGAGATTCTTCAAAGGCTCTCAGAATCTGACAAGAGAACTGTTCACACCAAGGACATCCAACCACAAAACAGTCAAAACCTATTGCAATTCGAGAAGTGGAGAAGTGGGAAACTCATCTTTATTCAGCCGGCTCCTGCAGCACCGAGAGCCCTTTGCAGTACTCTCCTTTTCCTTTCACAACAAACTCCCAGAGGCCCACCAAGACCAGATGTGAGAAGGCAGAGACGCAGATGCAAACATAAATTCTGCCCTCCGCGACAGCGAGTGCTCGGCCATGCGTGCCCCCACCCATGTCAAATGCACGGTTCACTCAGAAGAATCAAGTTCACATGGTGCTGACATTGCTCAGATTTCCAGAGAGACAGAGGAGGCTGGGATAGCAGATAGCGTGTATGTGAATGTCTATGTGTGTGCTTGTATGTTCGTGCATGTGCATGCATGTGTGTGTATAGGCTGCCACAGGCACCGTGTAGCTCAGGGAACAAAATGGGTTAGCCTATGTGACTTAATGAAATTAATTTGAACTTACAGCCAGTCAGAATAGAAGACAAGAGAAAGTAGGGGCTGCATTTAAAGAAAATCAAGAAAAGACATACAACTGGCCCTGGGAGTCACGGAGATCTGTGTGAGATGGCGTACTAATTCTATTAGAGCAGCTTGGCTTTCAGACAGCCATCAGGCAACTCTAGACATCATGTTTCTAGACTATTAAGGATGGGGTAGGGAGGCCTGACCACTTCAGAGGTCATGATCCAATCTGTGTTTAGAACGGTAAGAAAACAGGACTAGAAGTTCAATGAAAGCCAGGGTGAGGCTTGGGAAGATAACTCCAGAGTGTAAAGCTCTTGCCAGGCAAGCTTGAGGGCTGGACCAGAGTCCCGATTCCCAGGACCCATGTCTTAGCTGGATGGCTATTATGGTCTTCCTGCAAACCCAGCAGCACTTGGGAAGTGGAGACTAGGAAGTTTGGGGGCAGGCTGTCTGGCCAGACTGGCTGACTCTGCAAGCTCCATGTTCAACAAAATACCTTGCCTTGATATGTAAAATGGAAGGTGTTGAGGAAGATACCTTTGTCAATGTCTGGCATCCAGACACAAATGCACACATACACATGTACCATATACACACATGCCCACACACCACACGGATATATATACAAATTTTTAAATATGAATTTTAAAAATAAATATGTATTTTAAATAGCCAGCTTATTTGCCCAATTTGCTTTAATTTAATTTAATAGATGTTCATCCAGAAAGGCTATTGTCTATCTCTAGCAGGTGATATCTTGTGTCTTATTCATTTCCCTGGTCTTTGTCTCTAGCTCCTGAATGATCATCTGCTCCATAGCCATCTCTCTGTGTCTCCCAGTCACCCCCAGACAGCAATACTGACTATCCCATGCTTGTGCCTCTTTGAAAAGAGACCCTGACACCCACAGACAATCTCCCTCTTACCTTGGATGTTATCATTGAGAAACCAATCCATTCATATCCCATCATAATAGCAAAAAGAAACATCTTTGGGGCTGGAGAGACACATTCAGTAAAGTGCATGCCTCCCAAGCATGGAGACCTGAATTCAATCCCCAGAACCCATATTTTTAAAAAACTGGGCATGGTGGCATGTACTTGAAATCAGAGCACGGAGGAGGTAGAGACAGGAAATCCCTGGGGCTCACAGGCCAGTCAGGCTAGCATGATGGGCAAGTTCCAGAAGAAAGTGAGGGACCCTGTTTCACACAGAGCAAGCTAGGATGGCTCCGAGGAAGAACATGCAAGTTTAATAAGTGGCTTGACATGATGTGTAACTGCACACACATGTCTACCTGCATGTACACACACATGAAGATGCATCTTAATATTCACAGGGCAATGTGCTTAGTTGCTAAATAACTCCCAAGCTAGCTGCACAACAAGAGAAAACTAAATTGCTCTCAGAATTCACTAACAGAAATTGGGTGTTTAGTCTGAAAACTGGGATGGCTAGAGCCAGTGTTGCAAGATTCCTTCTCTCTCTCCCTCTCTCTGCATCTCTCTCTACCTCTCTTTCTCTGTTTATCTCTCTGTAATTAATACAATTAATGCATTGCCAATAAAGTGTGTTTATAGTTCACAGTTTTTAATATAGTGCTTTTATTGATGTTTTGTGTATTTCAGACATCATTTTTCAGTTCAATTTAGACATATTCCCCTTTCCCTCCCCCCCCAATGCCAAATCATGCATTCTGCCATAACTGTCCTGTATCTTTCTCTCAGTCTTTTTTTATGCTTAGGAATTCACATTTTCCTCCTTTAATTTTATATTACTCTAAAATATGAATACATACTTTCCACCCATATAACAGTAATTACAGACACTGAAAGTAAGTTGTGGATGGATTCTAGAGCCCATTAAGAGATTTACATTATAACAACATAGTTGCTTTCAGATAAACAATAATATAACAATAATGTTGTTCAGCTTGCCTTTCATCTGGGGATTGGTGTTAGCATCCACAAATGAGGGAAACCATTCACCTTTTTTTTTCTGGGACTGTGTTACTTCACTTAGCATAATGTCTTCGAGTTCCATCCATTTACCTGCAAAGTTCATGATGTCATCTTTCTTTACTGCTGAGTAATACTCCATTGTGTAGATGTACCACATTTTTGTCATCCACTTGTCTGTTGAGGGGCATTTGGGTCGATTCCAGCTCTTTGCTATTGTGAAGAGAGTTGCAATAAACATGAATGTGCATATTTCTTTGTGGTAGGATGAGTCTTGTGGATATATACCCAGGAGTAGTATGACTGGGTCAGGTGGTAGGCTCATTTTGAGTCTTTTAAGGGTTCTCCATACTGCTTTCCATAATGGTTGTACAAGTTTACATTCCCACCAGCAGTGGATGAGTGCTACCCTTTCCCCACAACCTCTCCAGCATTTGGTGTCTTTTCTTTTCTTGATCCTAGTCAGTCTTATCTGAGTGAGATGATATCTTAGAGTGGTTTTAATTTGCATTTCCTTAATTATTAAGGATGTTGAACACTTTTTAAGATGTTTCTCAGCCATCTTTACTTCCTCACTGGTGAAGTCTCTGTTCAGCTCTTTACTCCATCTTTTGAGTAGGTCATTTATTTTCTTACTTCTTTGTTTTTTGAGTAGTTTATATATTCTTGATGTTAATGCTCTGTCAGATGTATCACTGGTGAAGATTTTCTCCCACTCTGTGGGTTTACTCTTCACTTCTTTAATTGTTTCTTTGGCTGTACAGAAGCTTTTGCGTTTGATGAAGTCCCATTTGTCGACTGTTGACCTTATTTCCTGTGCAGCTGCTGTCTGATTTAGAAAGTCTTTTCCTACACTTATGTTTTCTAGGTTGTTGCCAATTTTTTCTTCTATCACCTTCAGGGTTTCAGGTTTCACGTTGAGATCTTGGATCCACTAGGAGTTGATTTTTGTACAGGGTGAGAGGTAGGGGTTTAATTTTATTCTTCTCCAAATGATGATCCAGTTTGTAGGTATTCTTTTAGCAGAAGCACTTAAGAGCAGTTACCTAACATCCAAAGCCTTGACCCCCACTGCTATTTTCACAGACCTGTGAAAGCCTGGGCTGTCCTTTGATCTCTCAGGAAAGAACTTTGATCTGGATTATAGCCTGAGGTTCCCTTGTCCCAATTACCTGCCCCAGCCCCCAATTTTGTGTATTTGTCTGGCCTATGCCTGGGTTAGTATAAAAGCCTTGAGTTCCAACATTAAACTTGAGTCTATTCTCCTGGACCTCGCCCTCTGAGTCCATTTTTCATTTCCACAGGTAATCTCCCACGGTATCCCTCCCTGCTCCTTGCCAGGAACTAAGCCTAGAGACTGTCTGCCTGCAGGCAGGAGACAGCCTTGAAGCTTGCAGTCCTGTAGAACTGCCAGCCTGCTCAAGGAGAGAAGAATATCGTGTGGATTGCAGTCATGCGTGACTAAAGGAAAATAAGATGATTAGAAACTACCAGCACAGTTTTGCTAGCACCATTTGCTGAAGATGCTATCCTTCCTCCATTGAGGGTTTTTTTGCCCCTTTGTCAAATATGAGGTGACTGAAATTGTATGAGCTTAAGTTTGGATCTTCAATTTTGTTCCATTGGTCAACAGGTCTGTTTTTGTACCAGTACCAGGCTGTCTTTATGACTATGGTCCTGTAATATAGTTTGAAGTCTGGTAGAGCAATCCCTTCTGTATTGCATTTTTCACTCAGGGTTGCTTTCACTATTCAGAGTCTTTTGTTTTTTCATATGAATTTAAGGATTTTTTTTCCAAGTCTGTGAAGAAGCTCATGGGGATTTTGATTGGGATTGCATTGAATCTGCATATCAATTTGGGTAAAATGGATCAAAGAAAGCCCAGGCCCAGATGGTTTCACAGCAGAATTCTATAAAACATTTAAAAAGGTCCTACAACCATTACTGTTCAAACTGTTCAGAAGGATAAAAACAGGGAATTCTCCCAAATTCTTCTATGAAGCCAGTATCACTCTAATATCAAAACCAGGTAAAGATACAAGCCAAAAAGAAAGCTATAGACCCATCCCATTAATGAACATAGATGCAAAAATTCTCAACAAAATCCCATACAGAACCACATCAAAAAGATTATCCATAATGACCAAGTTGGAGTCATAACAGAGATGCAGGGATGGTTGAACATATGTAAATCAATAAATATCATAAAACACATAAATGGACTGAAAGACAAAAACCACGTGATCATCTCAATTGATGCAGAAAAAGCCTTTGACAAGCTCCAGCAATCCCTTCATGTTTAAAGTCCTAGAGGGAATCAGAGTGAAGGGAACATTCCTCAACATGATCAAAGCCATATGTAGCAAACCCACTGCCAACATCATCCTAAATGGAGAAAAATTGGAACCATTTCTCTTAAAGGTGGGAACCCGGCAAGTCTGCCCCTTATTGCCACTCTTCTTCAACATAGCGCTTGAATATTTGCTAGAGCAATAAGACAAGAGAAGGAAATTAAAGGAGTACTAATCAGAAAAGATGAAGTTAAGCTATCCCATTTTGCAGATTATATGATGGTTTACTTAAGGGATGCTAAAACCTCCACCAGAAAACTTCTAGAAAAAATTAAGAGTTTCAGTAAAGTGGCAGGATACAAAAGTAACCTGGATGGGGCTGGAGAGATGGCCTAGTGGTTGAGAGCACCGACTGCTCTTGCAGAGGACCCAGGTTCGATCCCCAGCACCCACATGGCAGCTGAGAACCATCTGTAACTCCAATTTCAGGAGAACTCCAGTTCCAGGGGAATCTGAGACCCTCTTCTGACCTCCACGGAATTGCACAGACCTGCATGCAAACAGTACATTCATACACATAGAAAATAAATAAATAAAATAAAAATAAATAAAAATAAAAACAAAAATAACCTGGAAAATCAGTAGCCTTTCTTTACACCAACAATAATCAAGTGGAGAAGGAATATAAGAAGACCTTCCCACTCACAATGGCCTCAAAAATAATAAAATACCTGGGAATAAACCTAACCAAAGATATCAAAGACCTCCACAACAAAAATTTTAAACCCCTGAAGGAGATTGAAAATGACATCAAAAGATGGAAAGACCTCCCATGCTTATGGATTATACACTCTTTAACCCTTAAAATAGCTGCTATTATGATAAATGTTACCTTCATTTTATAGATGTGCAATGTTCAGAGCCCAGAGAGGTTAAGCGGCAAAGGTAAGTGTCTAATAGAAGACTTCAGGAAACATCTCTGGTTGGGATACTCCAGTTTTCTGCTGCCGTTCACCCATCATTTGTTGAGCATTTATATGCTCCTGATGCTGAATTAGGCTACTGAGTTTTTGCTTTCCTAAAGCATTTGGTGAGAGGGAGGGAAGGAGGGATGGATATATATATATATATATATATATATATATATATAGAGAGAGAGAGAGAGAGAGAGAGAAGATACAGAGAAGAGATAACACTATTAAGGTGGTGAACTGCACAAATGAAGTGTATTTGGTTGAATTAGCTAGGAAATACTGCTAATTCTTGGAGAAACTGTAATGGAAGACCTTGTGGTTAGGATATGAAACATCTCTCATGGGCTCATGTGTTATAACACTTGGTCCCCAGCTGGTGGCGCTGTTTTGGAAGACTGTGGAACCTTAGGAGATGGAGCCTTGCTGGATGAAGCAGGTCTCCAGCTTTGAGGATGTGTATCGACAGCCTCACATCTTGTCCACTCCACTTTCTGAGTGTGGGTGCAGTGTGACCAGCTGATAGGTGACTTTCATGAATGATGGACTGCAGGACTCCGTGCCTAGGGAACGGTGCCACCCACAATGGGCTGGGTCTTATTACATCAATTAACAGTCAATCCCCACCAGACAGCCTCACAACGACCAACTTGATAAAGTCAATTACTCACTCGAGACTCTTTCTCTTGGGCGATCCTAAGTTATACTAAGTTAACATTTAAAACTAACCACCACAGTAAGACCCTGTCCATATTTAACAGAAAAAATGTAATTCACCAATTAACATATCCATCCAAACCAGTCTGTGTCTATACCAAAGTAAACTTACCATAAACAGTATTAGTACTGTTTAAAACCCTATATATCTAATTGGCTTGTTGCTTCATTAGTAGGATTGAAAGTGTTATTACCCTGACAAACCTGTAGCCCATGAAAAGGAACAGCCAGAATTCACCAGAGTCCAAAGACAACAGCTCCAAGAAGAAGAGACTGTTTTTGGCTTCTCTATCCCCTGTGGCCCTTTTCTAAGCCTAGGGAACAATCTGCAGGAAGAGGGGGCGTGGTGAATGGAAGGGCTGCAATTGGGGTGAATGGGTGAACACTACAGCAATAGAGTCCTGGAACTCATTTATCAACTTATTGAACATAACACAGCCCCCCCCCTGCTGGATGGGACTCATAGGCTGTGTGGGTTTGGGCACAACTATGCTTGCAAAATTGGTTTTATATTGAAGGATGCTTGTACTCATAAATTATCACTTATTGTTAAACAAATGAAAATAACTGAGAGAAAGATGCAGGGCAAGTTTTGGCAGAATGCATGACTGGGATGGGGGTGGGGTCGGGGGAAGGAAAGGGAAATATGCCTGATCTGAATTGGAGAAATGGCTGGTATGAAATACACAAGCAGATCATAAAAAAAAATTGAAATTAAGAAAAAAACAGTAGAAAAAAAAAAGGGGCTGGAGAAATGGCTCAGTGGTTAAGAGCACTGACTTCGCGTTTGCAGAGGACCCGGGTTCATTCCCAGCACCCACATGGTAGCTAAGACCATCCTTAGGCTGGGCCATGGTGATTGGCGACACCTTTAATCCCAGCACTTCAGGAGGCAAGGAGGTGTCAGGCAGTTCTCTGTGAGTTCAAGGCCAGTCTGGTCTACATAGAGTTCCAGGCCAGCTGGGACTAAAGGGAGATCCTGTCTTGAAAAGACCAAAAAATTTTAAATAAACCCCCCCCCCCAAAAAAAAATAGCTCTTACCTTACCCTCACCTCTGACCAGGCTCCAGCTTGCACTGACTGTTTGGATGATACTGTCTACATGGAAATGGGGTGCCTTCCTTTCGTTCCCATTCTACAACACGAGATACTGATCCCATAAAATCTCACCAAAGTCCTTTCGTGACTTGTATACTCAGCATGCTGGCATCTCCAGTCAGAAAGATACTTATACAGTGTCACTCAGCCAAACAGATAGGAACAGAGTCCTACCCTGGACAAGGGTAAGGTCTTCTACAGAATAAAGATGGGAGAGAGAGAGAGAGAGAGAGAGAGAGAGAGAGAGAGAGAAAGAAACAGACAGACATACCCAAATGCCACTATTACTCAGACATGCACCTTAGCACTCTGGTGAGTGGTGATAGTTTTTTGGAGGATTATGTAATCAATGACTGATGAAATAAAAGTGATTGGCAGTTCTTTGAAGAGGGGATGTTCAGTTTTGAATAGCAATAATCAATATTTAATTTTAGCTAAATATTAAGCTAGTAAGTCACAGACTATTCCCTCACATTCCATTTGTTTGTTCTTCAAAAGAAGATGATATGGTATGAGCACTGTTGAAGAGTTTAACTATGAAATGTCCATTTGTTAGATACTTGGTCCCTAGTTGTGAGTGCTATGTTGGGAAGAATGTCCAGGTTGGAGGGGATCAAGCTGGAAGTACATCACTGGGGCATGCTGTTGGAGGTTATGCGTGACTCCTGGTCCTGTCTACTCTCTCTGCTTCATGAGTTAAGGAGACTCCTCTGTCCTCCGCTCTGCATGCCATGATGTTCTGCCCAAGCATATGAGGCCAAGCAAACACAGACAGGGTCCTGAAATGGTGAGCAAGACGAACCTCTCTTCCTTTGGGTGGTTCTCTCTGGTATTTTGATGACAGTTCCAAGTGTAACCAATTGGAATGTTCTTCCCTGGTTGTAGTTGGAACAGAGATCATTCACAAACACCCAGATGCAAGATCAAATGGAAAAGGGATGGGAGGACCACACGGTGTCCTAGCCACCTGCCTTATAGTAGTCACGGGACATGAGGAATGTTCACAGGTGTGGGCGTGAATGGCATGGGCTTTGCAGAGGGAACAAGGCTGCTCTGGGTCAGGGGCTGCTCTGGGTTCAGACAACTTCACTAACAGGAGTTTCTCAAATCTCAAGACAGGTGGATCCATGGGGGTCATGGGCCAGTCACTCTAGCCTCCTAGGCAAGTCCCAGGCCAGTGAGAGACTCATCTCAAAATGAAACTAAACAAAACCAAAAAACGAATAAAAACAAGTGGACCACACCTGAGGAATGACAGTGGAAGCTGTTCTTTGTTTCCACATGCACTTGCATATATATATGAACATGAACAATCACAGATGAAATAAACACAACATAGTACCCACCTTTGAAGCTGTTGGAAATGGTGAAGGAGTCAATACTGAGCCTTGCACATGGTAAGAGCCTTGCAAACATTAGCTCTTGTTAATATTATTACTGGTCTGGTTCTTGATAGTTCTATATGGCAGGTGATACTCAGAAGGGTGATTAGCCAACTCTGTGATATTAACAAACACTGAGCAGGTATTGTCTCTGTAGTTCAGATGACCAAATGGCTTCTGTTTCCAATTGCATTTTCTTGTTTAACAGAAAATATTTACACAAATAACTGTAGTGCCATTTGAGGGCCACTCTGGTGTCCAGGACACTATGCGTGGTCTCCCCATTGCTCTTCTATTTGATCTTGCTTCCAGTGTGTTTGTGAATGTTCTGTTTCTCCAACTGCAGCCAGGGAAGGACACTTGACATGAGCTACACTTAGGAATATGACCAAAATACCAGACAAAGAATCTAAAAGAAGAAAGGTTTATTTTGCTCAGTGTTTCAGAGGGCTCTGTCCAAGGTAGCTTGGTCTCATGCCCTTGGGAGGCCGAGGATGTGACAAAGGAGGCTCCTTCCCTCATGGCACACAGGAAGCAGAAAGAAGATGGGACCCAGACTTGAATTCAAGTCTGGGTCTCTCCACCCCATTCTGCTACTTATAATTGGACAGGAAATCATAATGGGCACCAACACCAGACTCCTAAGGCAGTCGGTATCTCCACATGCTCTGGGTTTCATCCTTACAGTGCAGGTAGGGTTTACAGTCTTAAACTCCCCATCTTTCTTCTGGTTTCTTCCTGCCTACTAGTAGACTTCTCCTAGCAAGACGATTACCGAGCTCAAATCCTGCCTCTGCTCTTTCTAATGTGAGTTTGGACCACTTGCCAAATGCTTCATTATCTCCATTTTCTTATCCATGAAGTGAGATCAATACTGGCCATTACAGCTAGAGCACCAGGCTGGAGAAAGCTCAGTGGCTAAGAACATGTACTATTGCAGAGGACCCGAATTCCTCAGTTCCTAGCACCCACCTTGGGTGGTTTGCAATTGCCTGTAACTCTAGCTCCAGGGGATCCAAATGCCTTCTTCTGGCCTTCATGGGTACCTGCATTCGTGATCATACACCCACCCACATACATATAATTTTAAAATAATAAAAGTAGTTGTTAAAATAAAAAAGAAAAGAAAGATTGAGCACCCTAGGTCTTTATGAGGTGTGGTTCAGTATTGGGATGGGCAGCATTTAAACCACATGGCTCCTAACTCTGAACCTGCTGGGAGCAGAGGAACACACATTTCTCTGATGCTCTGTTCTGTTCTAGTTCTCAGGGTTGTGTGAGACTTTTCCTGGGAAGACGCAAACAAAGGTCTATTTCCTCCAGATAGGAAACCAATGATAGGCCAAAGTAATGACTTCACTGAAGTCCAACTTGAGCAGCCAGTGAGTTTGTTGAGGTTACTTACAGGAGTAGGGATGACACGAAAAGAGCTGCATCACTGAAAACCCACTCCAGCATAGGTGAGAACTGAGGAGAGCTGAGACCCCGGAGCTCCATCTATCGGTTGCTGACTGGACTCCAGTGGATGAATTTGAATGGAGGAACACCTGGGTAGAAATGCTTGACCAGGGCTTGCAGGGATGGCTCAGTGATTAAGAGCACTGGCTGCTCTTATAGAGGATGGGGGTTTGGATCCCAGCACCCACATGGTGGCTGACAACTATCCATAACTTCAGTTCCAGGGTATCTGATGCCCTCTTTTGACTTCTGCAAGCATTATATGATATGGGTGTACTTACATACATGCAGACAATACATTCATACATATAAAATAAAAATAATAAAATATTTTAAAAGAAATGTTTGAGCAGATAGGATTTAGCATGTGTGACAGAATACCTGGAAATCTGGTGGTGGGGGGAGTTATGGGAACAGACAGGGGGGGTCTAAATTTGATTAATATGTATTATATGAAATGCAAAAAAGTCAATAAAAATATTAAAAATGAAAAAGAATCCTTCCAAACCTGTTTAAATATTTTGTTTATTATTTTTTCATTGTATGCATATGAATGTATTGTCTGCATATTATATAAGTGCACCCATGTTGTGCAGTGCCTGAATAAGTCAGAAGAGGGCGTTGGATCCCCTGGAACTGGAGTGACAGACAGTTGTTAGCTGCTATGTGGGTCCTCTGCAAGGACAGCTAGTGCTCAGCTGAGCTATCTTTTCTGCCCCCTCCTAAACCTGCTTAGCAACCATGATTTCTCCCACTATTTTGTCTACTTTAGGGATGTTTAATCCAGGTATTTCATTTATACTTAAATCATTAAAATTTTAAATGGCGGTAGCTGTGGGAAAGTAAAGAAAATTCCAGCCCTTTCCTTCATTTTCCTATTATGTTCCCTCAGTTACTATCTCCCTTCCTTTATAGACCTAGAATCTTCCTTCAGCCAGCCATAAATCACCTGCACCTCAAAGGCCGCACTTGAATTCCCAGCTCCTAGCCCAGGATATTTCCTTAGGTTTGCTATTTGGCCAACACACACTCTTTCAACCCTATAAAATGGAAATCCAAACACTAAACCCCCTCCCTACCTTTCAACCCCCCTCCTGCTACCTCCTGTCCAGCTACAGCTGTCACACCAACATGACATAAAACAGATGTGCTCGGAAAAGTGCCACGCTCCCTGGTCCTTCCCACCCAGCCACCTTCGCACCCATCTCCAGCTCCATGACTCCCACAGTGCAGGTCAGCACAGAGGGGTGCTCAGGGCTTCTTTGCTATTAACTCTGCCGAGAGCCTGGGACTGCACAATGCATTGCTTTGTGTATTACAAAGTCAAATGATAGTTGCCCAAGGTTTTAAAACCCAGTCTCCAAACTCCTAAAGTGAATGAGGTAGGTGGATGGGCCTGATAAACACATTAAAATGGAAACTTTAATTCCTGTAATTTGTGGTGATCAGAGCTCACCTACTTAACGAATGTCTTATTTAAAACTAGTTGAGAGTATGTCTGTGTCGCTGCTGTTTTTCAGTCTTGTTCTCAGAGACCCATTAATGTAGCATGTGCACGCTCACCCTTCCAGGAATAAGTTATCAATTTCATAGTCTGACCATTAAACTGAGAAAAATAAGCCATTTGTAAACCCAATACAATTCATAAGTCCCCACTTATAATGCAATCCCCAAGATATCCACTCCGAAGCTCCAAGGACAGCTTCAACACAACTAGATTTTTCTTTTCCATGATCTGGTGATGAAAGATATATTATTGAAATCTGGGAACTTTGGGGGAAAAAATGTATTACTAAACTATCTAAATTGAAATGAAATGCAGATCGCTCGGCTGCCAGAAGCTCCTTCCTTCCTTCTCCCTCCTTGTTTTTTTTCCTTTCTAACAATTCAGCATAAATGTCTCAAGGCTTAAGACATGCAATTAAAAGATTTATATGTAGGTAGCCTAGAAGCAAAAGCAATCCGTATGAGCTTCAGGTCTCTGCAACTTTGAGATGGATTGAAGGGGCTTATGGAGGACAGAGACAGAAATGTGACCCACTCTGTATGCCCTGCTCGCCCGGGTGACAAGCCCCAAGCTCTCACTTTCCTTGTGACTAGAGGCTGCCATAATGTCTGCCATGTGGGGTAGCTGGTCCAAGTGACTTTGCCCTCAGCGGCTTGTTTTCACCTAGCATTAAGAACAAAAAAAAGAGGCTGTGGAGATGGCTGAGTGACTAAAGCACTTGCTCAGCAAGCATGAGGGCCAACCCTGAGCTCAGATCACCAAACTACATAAAAGCTGGTCGGGCAGTGGCTCAGCTATAATGCCAGCTCTCAGGAGGCTGAGACAGGAGAGCCTTAGGGCAGACTGCTGGCTAGCCTAGCCAATCCAATCGGGGAGCTCTGGGTTCAGTTGCATGACCTCAACAAATAAAGTGGAGAGGAAGAAACCCCGAAGTCAACTGTGGCCCTCTGTATCTGTGTACCCTCACATACACCCACGTGCCCATGCAGGTACACGCAAACTTGCATATATACATACACATACATAACACACATACACACAAGGGGAAAAGGTACTATGTCCAGCCCAGTCCATTGCAGCTCAGTTCCCAAGTCCTTCCAACTCGGACAGGGAAGGGCTGCAGCTTCGGAAGCAATTTCCCATGCCATCCTAGAATTGTTTCGGGTAATAGGGACACAGATCTATATTCCCTGGCTTAACACTAGCGACAATATAATTCCTTAGGATTGTTAAAGTAGCTACACAGATATTAGCAGGCTTGGAGCCACTGAGGATTGGCCTTTCCCTCATAATCAACTTTAGACCCCACCTCCTGTTTCCCTGGCAACACTAGAAAGAAGGCATCGGCTTTGCCCTGCCTTAAACTTTAAAATATAATTTGTAGAGGCGACTGGGCTCTGTTAAGGCCCATTAAGGGAAAGCTACTTTCTCCTGATCAAAAAAAAAAAAAAAGGAAGAAAATTGAAGTTCTACCTCTCACCCTAGGTGAGACATGACATCCTCTTTTCAATTTTAAAAAAAGATTTTATGCATATGAGCATTTTGTCTGCATGTATGTAAGTGCACCGTGTGTGTGGAGGCAAGAAGAAGGCACTGGATTCCCTGGAGGAGTTACAGAGGCCATGTAGGTGCTGGGAATTGAACCTGGATCTTCTGCAACAGCACCCAGTGCTCTTAATTGCTGAGCCATCTCTCCAGCCCTGGCGTGCATTTTTATGTTCTGTTTTTGAGAATTTCATACATGAGTATACCATATATAATTTCATACATGAGTATACCATATATAATTATTTCATACAGGGGTATACCATATATAGTTTCATACATGGGTATACCATATATAATTATTTCATACATGGGTATACCATATATAATTTCATACACGGTATACCATATATAATTTCATACACGGGTATACCATATATAATTTCATACATGGGTATACCATATATAATTATTTCATACATGGGTACACCATATATAATTAATTATTTCATACACGGGTAGACCATATATAATTATTTCATACATGGGTACACCATATATAATTATTTCATACACGGGTACACCATATATAATTATTTCATACATGGGTACACCATATATAATTATTTCATACACAGGTACACCATATATAATTATTTCATACACGGGTACACCATATATAATTATTTCATACATGGGTACACCATATATAATTATTTCATACACAAGTATACCATGCATGATTTCATACACGAGTATATCATATATAATTTCATACACGGGTATACCATATATAATTTCATACACGAGTATACCATATATAATTTCATACACGGGTATACCATATATAATTTCATACACAGGTATACCATATATAATTTCATACACGAGTACACCATATATATTTTCATACATGAGTACACCATATATAATTTCATACATGAGTATACCATATATAATTTCATACACGAGTATACCATATATAATTTCATACATGGGTATACCATATATAATTATTTCATACATGGGTACACCATATATAATTAATTATTTCATACACGGGTAGACCATATATAATTATTTCATACATGGGTACACCATATATAATTATTTCATACACGGGTACACCATATATAATTATTTCATACATGGGTACACCATATATAATTATTTCATACATGGGTACACCATATATAATTATTTCATACACAGGTACACCATATATAATTATTTCATACACGGGTACACCATATATAATTATTTCATACACGGGTACACCATATATAATTATTTCATACACAAGTATACCATGCATGATTTCATACACGAGTATACCATATATAATTTCATACACGGGTATACCATATATAATTTCATACACGAGTATACCATATATAATTTCATACACGGGTATACCATATATAATTTCATACACGAGTATACCATATATAATTTCATACACGGGTATACCATATATAATTTCATACACGAGTATACCATATATAATTTCATACACGGGTATACCATATATAATTTCATACATGAGTACACCATATATAATTTCATACATAAGTACACCATATATAATTTCATACATGAGTATACCATATATAATTTCATACACGAGTATACCATATATAATTTCATACATGGGTATACCATATATAATTTCATACATGAGTACACCATATATAATTTCATACATAAGTACACCATATATAATTTCATACATGAGTACACATATATAATTTCATACATGAGTATACCATATATAATTTCATACATGGGTATACCATATATAATTTTCACACTGTCCTCTACCCTCCTGCTGCTTCCTCCTCTTCCCTCATCCTCATCTCAAATTCCTGTCTTCTTACATAATTTCTCTCTCTCTCTCTCTCTCACACACACACACACACACACACACACACACACACCTATCTAGTCCAGTTAGTGTTGCTGTATGTACATGGTGTAGAGCTGACTGCCTAGGTTTGGGAGACCTACTAGAAGGCTCATCCTTCAGCAGCCATTAATTCCTGCAGTTTTCAACTTTGTTTCAGGCCTTGTAAGCTTTTCTCCCCATTGAGGTTGTGCAGGTCTTATTCAGGCAGCCATATCTTTGCCCTCTTCCATGATGTTCCCTGAGCCTTGGGTTTAGAGATTGTGTTACAGATGTCCCATTTAGGGGTGGTCACCCATGATCACTTATTATCTACACTTTGGCCAATTGTGGTTCTCTATAATGGTCTCCATCTGTTGCAGAAAGAAGTCTATTTGATGAAGGGGGAGAGATGGAGTTATCTAGGCATGAGGATGAGTACTTAGAAGGCAGTTGGACACTGTATTAATTTAACAAAATGTAGTAGTAGGTTCTTCTCTAGGGTTTATGACCCTTCTATCCACAGTTTCTTAGCTAGATTTACAGTACCGGTTACAAATTCTTTCCTATTAATTGAGCCTTAAGTCTAATCAGACAGCTGTTCTTCAACCCCAAGATATTAGTGCCATGCTTGCATCATTGGACAAATCATGGCACGAAGGTCATTATCACAGTTCATAGGATTTAGAGCTGGGCTGGACTGTTGATAACTTTTCTTCCCTAGTAGAATGTTTAGCACCTGCTGACACTATAAGAAATAGCCACCAGGGAGGAGGCTCCCAGATCAGTACCAAGTTGATTTCTCCAAGTCCTGTGACCAAAGTGTGGGGTATCATCAGAAGTAGGGTCATGCTATCAAGTTCTAGCATGCAGCTAAGAGCAAAGCCAATAGTCTGTATTGTTTTGGGAGTCCCTTGGGCTCCCCTTGATCAATAACTCGAAGGGAGGTATCCCTTTCCTGGCACTGGGCTTTTTGTTAGATAGTCTATGGCTCCTAGGGGTGGCACTATCCCTTATTGTGAAATACCTCCAATTAAATATATTTGTGTTATATATATTTGTATAATCACATTGTGTGTGTTTTTAAGAAAGCTTATAAAGTAATGGGCTTCCCTATGGCTTTTCAAAGCCGCTTAGCACTATTTACCTCCCCACTTAACCCCCTCCTCTGCGTTACCCTCTTCCTCTTTCCCAGTTAACTTCCCCAACTTTCCTCTTCTTTCATTTATTCTAAACTGCCCAACTGCCCAACAGTATTTCATACTGTCATTACTTCCTTTGTTAGCCCAACTGAACCTTTCAGTCACCTGGCCAGGAGAGCACCCCTCAGAAAGGCTGATTCACCTGACCATAGGCTAAGGAGATGGGAAGAATCATCATCTCCTTATTGAGATAATGTGCTTGCCCCTCCCAGAATCCCTCCTTTAACACACTTGTTTAAAGATCACCACTGCTTAGTCTACCCATTTTCTGAGTTCTACTTTAAAAGATACCCTTTCCTTTTACTTCTTCCTATCTTCTTTTTTCAAATACCAGCCAAAAGCCTAGGCATGCTTTCCCTGATATTCTGGGCTTTCTTCGTGTTTCTTTGAAGACTTCCCCTTCCCTTGATGCCTACAGCTGCATGCTGACCTCCATCCCTAACTCAAAAGGCATGGCTTTCTCTCTTCTCCTTCTCCTCTACTTCCCTCCTTCCAGCATTTGCTGGGGTTTCTAGCTTGCCTGCTCTGTTATTTTTCTCTCAAACTCTAATAGAATGGTCCTCAAGCTTCCTTCTAAGTCTTTGTGCCCACAAGGGGAACCCCAATTCTCTTGTAACGGAATGACCAAGATGGCTCCCCCTTGCACACCTATCGGAATTTCCTAGCCTTTTGCTCCCTGGCTGTTCTTTCCCTCAGCTCTGTCTTCACTATCAACAGCTCCCCAGATTTTGGTAATAAAACACCAGTGTGGAGTCAATTCCTTCTGGAAGGAGATGTTATGAGCACAGAAATGTACCCTGACTGGTGCGGTGTCTGCAGAAGGTTGGATGTGATTCAGTGGCCATGTTTTCAGAACGCTCCGTCAATGACAGTTGGAAACATATGTTTTTTATAAATTTCTCATTCCCAAACAAAGACTGACAGTAAAGCCCAGGGCTTTGATATTTATATAAGTTGTTAAGTGGTTCACTGGGGAAAGTACATTTCAATTAGCATGTCACTGCTCATCATGCCGGCTTCCAGAAAGGCGTTCTGATTAAGCTGGTTGTTGAGCAATACATCAAAAGTTGGGGCTTACCAAAGAGCTGTTCCCTTCAAGGCCACTCATGTCACCTGATGCCTGGCTGAATTTCCTGAGCTTTTATTTAAAATCAAATGAGACATTCGAAATCCTACTTTAAACTGCATCAATTCAAAAAACTCACTCCATTTTACTTCCATAAACATTTAGCCGAGCCCCTGGTAGGTAGAGGACACAGGGCCAAGTGAGGTAAAAAAAAAATCAGTCGTGAGGAAGGCTGAATAGTTCCTGACTCCTTCAAGTTTGCCATCTGTGGTGGCTCTTGATGTAGAGGGTGTTGGTTACTAATTCATCGGGTGGGAGGGGTGTAGGTATATGTACATGTGTTAAAGTCACTTTGGGTGTTTTCCTCGGTTTCTTCCCACCTTATTTTTTGAGACTGTTTTTCATTGAATGGGACTCGTCAGTGCAGCTACACTGGCTGAGCACTGAGTCCAAGGGATCCTCCTGTCTCTGCCTGCCAGAGCTGGGATTGCAAACATATGCCACCGTGGGAGACATTTTACACGGGTTCTGGGATCAAGCTCAGGTCATCATGCTTATACAGCTAGCACTTTGCCAAATGAGCCATTTGCACAGCCCCTGAATATCAATTTTTAAAGTTATTTCTGACCATAAGCTCTCATGGTGGTGCTGGGGGAGAGGGGGTAGGGTAGAAGACATGAGCTACAGTCAAAGGCAATGAAAATAAACTCCTTTGCTTGTGGGATTTACAAAACTACAACCCTACATGCTTTGAGTAAGAGGTCTTCTTTCTCAGGACTTGTCCCATTCATCTTTTCAGGCTGAGATTATGTTCATAAGCTGTAGATAAACTTAGAATTCATCACTCAAAAGTCTCGCTGTGAGCTGCATGTGTGTGCATGTGTTTTTCTCTTTTGTGTACTCTGCTGCCGCCCCTAGGACAACATTATAAGTTGGGAGGCTCTCCCTTGGTCTCTGTTTCTGGTGTGTTACTGCATCTCCTTAGCTCCTTAAGATTGACGTACAATTTTGTGCAATTCAATCTAGGGGAACATTCCAATCTCTCCCTGCCTAAAGAGTTCGAGAAAGACAAGAACACCAAATTTGTTCCCCTTATCTTCTCAATTTAGGAGCTATTTGTCACTGTCAATTAGTCAAGGGTGAAATAATTACCCATGGCTTGAGTAAAAGGAAAAAAGTCTGATTGGCAGCAAAGGAAGAAAATAATCAGATCATATGAGGAGGAAATATGAGCTGAATAGGTGGCATGGTTGGAGGACAGAGGGCAGGATACACTCCAAATGACTGACTCACGGCTGAATTTCTGCTCTTTGTGATTCATTCCTTCAGGATGAACATTGCTTTCTTCCTGTAGCTATTTTTAAACCATCCCAAGTCTAAGAAAGAGTAACAACAATTCATTCCCTAATTCAATCAATACGAATGCTTTCTTTCTTTTATGTCAATTCTTATTTTATTTATCATTATTATGTGTGTATGTCTATGAGTGTGTGAAAGTACCAGAAGAGAAGGTACTGCCCACATTTAGAATAGGTCTTCCCACTTTAAAGATCCCGATGATGAAAAAATGCTTCAAAGGTACTCGGAGTGGTTTACACCTTAGTTGAATCCTAATCAGGACAAACTGGCAACTAAAATTAAACATCATACATGGTAAATAGGTCAATATAAATATTAACTTATATGCATAAACATTACCTATTAACGATATCATCTGCACTCAATGCTAATGGTTTGTTTTATAATCAAGTAAGTACCCAGGGAAATAAATGATTGGCCTGGCCCTATCTAGTTGAGTGCCATTCCGAAGTTTTACCCTGATGGACTGGCTCCCAGTCCTTCCCAACTTCCAGTTCTTCTGAGGACCACTCTCGGCTTTGCCAAGACAGCCCTGGTCCTCAGCTTTCTGATCAGTAGTTGGTTGTGCTCACTGTCTTCACTGACTTTCATCTCATTACCTCAGACCCCATCCCATCAGGCTCCTTGCCTCTTTCTCACTACCTTGACCAAGGCCATATTGTCAACTCAGCACTCTCTACTGCACTTGATTTAGCAACAGCACTTGACCCCAAATTCACATATCCAGAACATAGGAGACACAAAATAGAGGAAAGCTGCATTATAGTAGATTAGATATCATAAGATCAAGAAACAAACTTTAAGGCTGAGGAAGTGGCTTAGTTGTTGAGAGCACTTGCTGCCTGGTCATGAGGGCCAAAGCTTAAACCCAGGGACCCTGATGACAAGCTGGGCATCCTGCAAATACTGGGCCTCTAGCTTTGAGAGATCTAATGCCCTCTTCTGAGCTTGACATATACAGGTACATGAGAATACAGTCACACAAGTGTACACAAATAAATCTTATTTAAAATATTTTACTGTGTTAAGACACCATCCTAGTTTCATTCTTTGCTTTGATAAAACACCCTGAAAAAAAATCAAGTTAGGGGAGAGGGCTTATTTTAGCTCATACCTCCAGGGTAAGGCTGGGAAGTCATGGTGGTAGGAGCTTGATGCAGCTGGTCACGTCACATTCACAGGAAGGAGCAAAGATAAATGGAAGCATGCAGGCTCCCTTGCTTGCTTGCCCTTGCTCAGCTTGATTTCTCCACCTGCAGAGGTCAAGACCCCTTGCCTAAGGAATGTGCTGCCTACAGTGGGCTGGGTCTTCCCACAACAATTAACTCAATTAAGACACCCCCCCACAGACATGCCCACAGGCCAATCTGGGTTGGACAATGTCTCATGGAGACCCTCTTCCCAGGTAAGTCTAGGTTAAGTTGACAGAGCTAAGTCTCACAGACACAAAGATCTGAGGAATGGGTACAAGAGCACAGTCCTCTTGCCTTCACCCTCCAGAACCTTTGGAGGTTTATTTATATGACAAAAGGAACACTGTAGGTATTATTTAGGTATGGGCTTTGAATTGGATGATTGTCCTAGGTAATTTGGGGGAGTCCAATTGAATCACATATACCCTTACAATTAGAGAACTTTGCCAAGTAGATCAGAAGGATACTGTGTAAAAGAGCTCCATGGGCCATTGGGAAACACAGCACAGCATACTCATTTCCTGTTTAGAGGCTCATTAGTTCATTAGTAGAGATGGGCTTTCTGTCATCAATTCTGGAGAAGACAAAGGTTCCTTAAAGGACTTAGAAGTAGACCCTGCCTGACAGGATCAGGAGTGGGGCCCCACAGACAAATGCTTCTGACATCCTGCTGTTGCCAAACTCCTGAGAATAGCTGGGGTGAGATCCATCAGATGATACCAACCACCACTTCGGGATGGTGCCAGCTGTAGAAAGCCCCCACTTTCTACCACGTCAGTCTGAGAAAGATCAATGTAAAGGAGGGAAAGCTGGCCTTTTGGCTCACAGTTTCATGAGCTGCAGCTCAAGGTCATGGTCTCCTTGCTTTATGGAGCACATGGTGAAACAAAGCTATTTACATCATGCCAATCAGGAGCAGAGAGGGAAGGGGCTAGCCTGCCCAAGTTCCTTTCAAGAGCCTGTAACTCAGCTGCCCAAGGTTCTCCAATGAAGTCTCACCTCCCCATTTTTAGCACTTCCCAATAACACCATCAGGTGGGAACTAAGCCTAAACACATGTGCTTTTTAAAACTTCTGCTTAAAATTTATTTGGGAGGGATATGTGCCACAGTGCACATATACAGGACAAAGGACAACTTGTAGGAATCAATACTATCCTTCCAGCATGTGGGCCCTGGGGGAGCACACTCAGGTTGTCAGGCTTGGAGGCATGTACCTTTACCTGCTGAGCCATCCCATTGATCTAATGCAAGCTTTTCAGGGAACATTTAATATCCAAACCAAAATATCCATTATCTGTGACCCTACCCATTCTGAACCCTTAAAAACTACATTTTTAGAATATACAAATACCTCTGACCCTTTGTGAATTCTCCAGGATAGATCTTAAGATCCAAGCCTATCAGTAATAAGATCATATATTACCTTCATAAAATAAAGTAAAATTCCTAGGGTTCTTCCTTGAATTCATCATTTTACTAATGGGAAACACTAACTATTTGTATCTAATAAGTTAGCATTAAGTGGTAGGTTGATGCAGCCTAGAATCACCTGAGTAAAGAAAGAATTGAGTAATTGTCTTTATCAGGTTGTCTAAGGGCATGCCTGTGGAAGGAGGTTGTGGTTGTTAATTAATATAGGAGTACCCAGACCACTGTGGTGGTACCATTTCCATGGCAGATGATCCTGATCTGTGTAAAGAAGATAGCTGAACATGTGCCTAAGCAAGCCAGTGAGCCAGCATGCAGTGCTTCTGCTTTAAGCTCCTGCTTGACTTCCTGCCCTGATTTTGCTCAATTATTAAGATAGCATCTTCAGCAAATGGTGCTGGCAAAACTGGATCACCATATGTAGAAGAACAAAAATAAACCCCTACCTCTCACTCTGTAACAATAAATAAATAAATAAATAAATAAATAAATAAATAAATAAATACCAAATAAATCTTTTCTCCCTTAGTTGTCTTTGGTCAGAGTGTTTTATCACAGCAACAGAACAGAAACTAGAACGCCACACTTGCTAGCCTCCTTTGGTTTTTAGTATGACCACTGTGAGAAAAACAAATAGCCCCATGGGTTCTTGTTTCTGTCCCAGAACCATTCATGTCCCAGGCTTATTTCAAAAAAATGCAAAGGGTTAGAAGAACCTGCAATTTTTGCCATTGGGGCATGCCATTGACCAGAGAAGCAGGGATGTTCATGGGGTAACCATGGAGACCACTCTGGACAAGGAGTCAGGAGGATGAGATCCAATCCAAGTACCAGCCTCTCATATCACTGGTACACACAGTTACCTTCTTCTGGCTTGGCATTTGTAGCAAATTCTCAACTATATATGAGTGACTTTTCTTTTATCTGTGCCCAAAAAGGACCAGAAGGAAATATCAAGTTTAAGTAATGTTTCCCTTTGAGTATCTCAGTAAACATGCCTTTACTTCTCTTTTCTACCTGCAAGGATTTTCCAAATGGTTTTAATATAAAATGGAAAACAATACATCTTATTTTTTAAAGGACAAATAATACCTAGGGAAATGGCTCAGTTGGCAAAGTCCTTGTAATACTAAACATGAAGACCTGAGTTTGATCCCCAGAACTCCTGTAAAAAGTTGGGTGTGGTGGATATATGTAGTCTTAGTACTGGGGAAAGGGTGGGCAGAGACAGGGGAATTTCTGGGGCTTTCTGACCAACTAGCCTAGCCACATCAGCAAGTCCCAGATCTCAACAAAAGACCCTGTCTCAAACCCAAATTAGACAGCTCCTGAGGAATGATATCTAAAGTTGTCTTGTGGCTTCCACACATGTGCACACATCTATATGTATGTCCACACACATATCCACAAACACACACACTCAGATCTACACACACACACACACACACACACACACACACACCAAATAGAAGGCATTTGCCCACATGGATGCTGGGAAACTCTAGGTTTCTAATACCTCCAGCCAACACACACCCACCAGAGATGTGCTCATTCACACATAATTGCACAATGCTAAGATCAAGTGTGAGTCTCACCTGATCAGCTGTGAAGGCTTTTAAGGCACAGACAGGGTACAACTCTTGCTCAAAGCAATACAGTTGGTAAGTAACAGAGAAAAGAGGTGAAGACATGAAGGCTAGCTTTAGAACCTTCCCCTCAGCCATTCTGTTCTGCACTGTACTTTGTCAACAAGTGAGCATATCTTTTTATTCCCCAAAGTTTAAGGTCCCTAAAAACTTCTAGTCTTAGCAGAAAGAAACACACAAAGGGAACCAGCCACTTTCACTGAGCTGTCCCTTGGATGTTCAGACTAATGTCCTGACGTGGTATGTTTCCCCAGAACATGAAATTGTGATCACTTTGGCTGTGAACTGTGAAAGCTTGCAGGAGCTGCTTCAGCAAACATATGCTCCCCAGGAATCCAGGCACTAAAGTCAAGTTTACAGAAAGCGATGAATGCCTACCAGTGTTCTGACCCAACCATGGGCTTTTGTGAAATCCATACTCCAGTGTCTTAAAGTCCTTCATGCATGAAATAAATGTGTCCTTTATTTTATCATTACTTCTTAAAACACATGCACAGAGGGCTTAAACACTTCCTCTATTTTCTATAACAGCTATAAAAAGGGAGTTGGAGACAGTTTGATGTGGTGAGGTTTTCTCACCATGGTCTCTACCCCCACCCCTTCTTCCCACACACAGCAGGACATTATGGAGAAGTAAGAGAGGAAAATAAACCTTTCTCTTCCTGTGGTTACCCTGTCTTGATATGGGCCTGTTCACCAAATTGGAAAGTGAATGAGACTTGGGGGCAAGATACCAACTCCTATCCAACTAGTGGTTTCTTATTTTGTGTGTGTTTTGTGGGTGTGTGCAGCCTCCAGTCTTGGTCCTCAGAGCTGGAATCATAGGCCTGTGCTACCATGCCCTTTTTGTTTGCTTTGCTTTATTTTATTTCTTGTTGTTTGTTTTTTAACATATGTTCTTGGGGCTGAACTCAGGTCCTCACACTTGTGAGGCAAGGACTTTGCCAAATGAACCATCTCCCAACCTTTGGGTTTCTTAGAGCTGGGCTGACTCTAGAGCGGTGAGCTATGAAGTATTAATTATCCTGCTTGCCATAATGTGCACATGGAGGTCAGAAGATAACTCTCAAGTTCTTTTCTAACACCTTGTGGGATCTGGGGATGGAACTCAGGTTGTTATACCTGCCGGCAAGTGCCTCTGACCTCTGAGCCATCTCTCTGCCCCTAGTGTGTAAGTCTTGCTTCTTGCCTGTGCAGATCTTTTCTTGTTCCTAGTAAGGCATCATTGTCAACACTGGTACTGCTCTTAGCTTCTTGGTGTTAAGATCCCTGCCCTAGCTCTTCTCAGCTCCCACCTGAGAAATAGCATGTATAAATGCACTCCCTGCCAGAGAGCTCCAATAATGAAGGAAGGCTAAGGTGGGGCAGCAGACAGTGGAGGACAAAGAACCTCCTGATTTCTCCATTTAATTTTTAAACTGGCCTGTTTGAGAAAGTAGATTACTTATGTGGGAACTAATCTCCAAGTTACTAAAGAGATGAATTGAGATCTGATAAGAGGTGTTTAGATGTGAGGTCAAATGTGTTCATCCATGTGCCAGAGGAAAGGAACATAGAGATGCAGTTAACCTCCTCTACCACATAACACCTCAGGGCCAATGAGGTGGCCCAGTCAGTAAAGTGTTTGTACCACAAGCAGGCTTAAGTTCCATCCCCAGAACCCATGTAAAAAAGTACGCAATCCCAGAGCTGGGGAGGCAGAGGCAGGGGGCCTCCCACAGCTCCCCAGCCAACCAGACCAGCTGGGTTGTTGAGTTCCAGACCAGTAAGAGACCCTGTCTCAAAAAAAACCCTAAAGTGGATGGAGCCTGAGAATGATGCCTGAGGTTGTCCTTTGGCCTCCACACACATACCCACATGTGAACCCACACATATGTAAATATGGATATACACACACCTACAACAAACTTCAGTTGTCTAAGAGGGCAATAGAATGCTTCTGACCAAGATGTGGTGGCAAGCCATTTAAGACTACTATTTTTTGGTGGTACATGCTTTTAATCCTTGCACTTGGACAGCAGAGGCAGAGGCAGGTAGATCTCTGTGAGTTCAAGTCCAGCCTGGTCTACAGAGTGAGCTCCAGGCCAGCTGGGACTAAAGGGAGACCCTGTCTCAAACCCAAATTAGACAGCTCCTGAGGAATGATATCTAAAGTTGTCTTGTGGCTTCCACACATGTGCACACATCTATATGTATGTCCACACACATATCCACAAACACACACACTCAGATCTACACACACACACACACACACACACACACACACCAAATAGAAGGCATTTGCCCACATGGATGCTGGGAAANGCCCCACTGACCTCTGGGATAGAGCACATCAACCATGGTGAACAGTACTCCTAGGGTGGAAGCCTTGAGCATTTTGCAGCATCCCATACACCTGAAGGAGCTCCATAAACATCAACCACGGTGTACAGTACTCTGTTCCTAGGGCAGAAGCCTTGACCATTCTGCAGCATCCCATACACCTGAAGGGGCTCCATAAACAGCAAGACCAATGCAAGCCAGGCATCTCCGCACTAGGCAGCCCAGGCATGGCACGTAGTGGACAGCATGACAGTTCATGGATTCACTGGCTGTTTAATTTTGAATTTATTTTCTGTTGTCAAATTTTGTATTCTTGCTAAATTTTTCACAACCCGCACATTCAATGGCTTCACTGCCTGCAGGGGGTCAAAAGCCATGGTTTAAGAAGACTGTGACTCATGAGCCCCAGCTTCGTGAGCTTCATTCAACTTGAGGATAGCCATGGAATCCCCTTCTTAAATGTCTTCCATACACCATCCATTTTCCCTTTCCAGAATTTGTTTAGAACCGTAGATATGTGGGTATATAAAATACAAATAAAACATTTGCTGATAATTAATCATGAAGTTCATTTTTAAAACTCTTTGGTACCCATATAATTTTACCATTTATCAAATATGGGATCAAATTTGCATACTAATAAGATGGATACGCTTGTTTAGTTCTACACAAATAAACCTTTGCTGGGTATTCGATTCTCGGGAGATAGATTATCTTTGATGGTTTTCAGAGGGGTTTGTTATTTTGATTTTCTAATCATCAATGCTAAAAATTCTGCATTGCATAAATACATAGTGCAAAATGGCAGAAGTGTGGTCAGGGCCATTTTAGCAACTGTGGGAAATTCTGTCTTAATTCTAAGTTAAAATTCATTTAACAATATTTTATGAAACTAAAACAGTAAATTTAAAACCAAACATTCTGACACAATGCAGTCCAAAGACAAGCTAATTTGATAGTTAAATGATGAGGGATGACTTTGGGAAAATATTAAGGTCTTTGTTTTCCATCATTAAAACATGATTGCTCAAGACTGGTCAGATAGCTCAGTGGTTAAGCATGCTTGCTGCTGTTTCAGAGGATCCCAGTTCAGTTCCCAGCACCCACATCAGGCAGCTCACAACCTCCTAAAACTTCAGCTCCAGGGAATATGATAGCTTCTGGCCTCCAGACATCAAATATATATATTTATATATATAGTATATATTTTTTTTTTTTTTTAAGCCCAAAACATTATGGCTCTGTAAGGGCAGAAAAATTTGTATGAATAGTAAAAACACTGAAGTTCATTACATGCAATAGTGTTGAATCTGAGCTGAAGGTTTCGGGCAGTGTCAACTGGCATTTTGTGGTGTGAGGCATGCTCAATGCAGTGCACCTACATATGTTCAGAACAAGATTGTAATGAGGTTGCTCAATGCAGCATGGGCAAGTGCTGCCAAGAATACCTGGAATTTATTGTGTGTTTGCTTTTGAATTGGTTCTTGGTTACTGTGTATTCAGAAACCTTTATTGTGGCCAAATTTTTCTCATCATCACAGTCAGTTCTGTGATTCCCCTCATTTAGGGGATAACCCACAGTTTAAGAGGCTGTGCAGTTTTATTGGTTTTCTGTAGTTCGGAGATGTGTTGAATTCACTGTCCGGCTAGTAAGTATTTCTCATTCTTCTTTGCCAATAGCATCTCCAAGAGCAGGCATTGGCCCTGAGATCTTGACACTGCCCTCCACTGCCACCTCCTCTGCCCCAGCACCTGCCTGAGCCTCCATGCTTCATGGAGTACTGGCTCTGTATGTGAAAGTGCATGGTGGGAGTCCTGCCTGGTCTGATGCAAAAGAGCCCAATATAATAAGACATACACAAAGAGCAAGAGACTTTTCTCTGCTCTGTATATGTGGTGTGTGTGTGTGTGTGTGTAAACACATACCCTAGTGCTCATGGGGAAGTAGTTAGAGGACAAGTAGTTGTGGGAGTCAGTTCTTGGTTCTCTCCTCCCACTATAGGTCCCAGAGATTGAACTCAGGTTGTCAGACTCGGCAGCAAGCACCTTTACGCCCTGAGCCATCTCGCTAGCCCATACTTTTATGGAGTATATTATTAACAGTTCTCTCAAACAGAGAAATTAGAATTTCCTGACTGCCAGTTCTGAGGAGATGGCTCACTGGATAACAGAACTTGCCAAACAAGCATGAGGACCTGTGTTCTGGTCCCCAGAACCCATATAAAACTCTAGGTGTGGCATCATAGACCTGTAACTCCAGCACTCGGGGGTATGTAGAGACAGGAAGGTCACTGGGGCCTTAAGAAAAAGCCACATGGAAACCCTACCACCATAGAAACTTATTAAAGTGTATACGCACAATATAAGAAAAGATTAAAAAGGGGTGACTTTATGAAGAGGGGCCTGGCTCCTATCAGACACCATAGGTTAGCAAAGAAAAAGCACAGTGCTAGGAATGGACTCCCTCTTTTGAAGCTGTTAGTCAGGGTCCTGTAGACCCACAGACTACTCACCATTGTCCCTCCTCTTGATTACTCACCAGAATTTGACAGTAAGGCCCTGTCACTTAAGACACTACATGTATGAATTGTGCAATAAATAAAAAAATCAAACTGGAACTGACTTCGTCTTTTCCGGCTAGCTTTCATAGTGCTGCAGTTATGCTACTGGAAGAGAAAGATAATCATCAGCCATACCCAGCTGTGGATCTTGTGAGTTGCTACAACTGCCATGGCAAGAAATGCCCGCTGGTGCAACAGTGGCACAAATGTTATGGAAGTAACCAACAACCTTCGGATTGGCTTTGAGGTCCATCTCACAAAATGGATCCCATAGCTAACACTGTTACCAGGCTTAGGAATCCATAGCTAGACAGGTCCCAAGCCACAGGGGAGAAAATACTACTATCATTCTGTAAAATAGACATAGTATTGAAAGGACTCCTAATGACTGATTGTTGTACCCATAGATTAATGCATCTCTCACCTGTCACCAGAGAAACTTCCTCATGGACCAGACGGTGATTAACACAGCGACTCACAACTAGCCACTATGCAGAGAATCAGAGAATGCAGAATATTTATTCCTCAATAGAACACATATCAAACTCCTGCCTCCTAAGGCTTGGGTATTATTGTGGAAGATGGAGTACAAAGACTGTGAGCACCACCAGAGGCGGTGGATGACTATGGGGAAACAGCATTTCACAACAATGGTGGCAGTATGCACAAGTCCTATATGAGCATAGGCCACACAAATTCCCACATAGACATGGGATGTAGGTAAGAACCTCTACCCCTAGCTGAGAAACTATTAGCAACTGATAGCTGCTGGGAGAGTAAGAATCAGTTTTTTTAAGGCTGTGACACAGGGTAAACTACAATCAAATGAATGGACCCATACCAAAGGATATTTTCAGATACAAATTAGACTTGATAGCCCTTGAAATATATATACATATATATATATATATATATGTATAT
>VZQC01014082.1:356195-381975 GCA_009823505.1 Rhizomys pruinosus
ATATATATATATATATATATATATATATATATATATATATATATATATGTAAATATATGTCTCACCTATACTAAAATTATATCATCTGAAAACAAACTGTATGTTACTTCCAAATAATATTTCAGGATTCACAGTTTTCCATTTTTATTTTAAATTACTCTAAAATATACATACATACCCTCAACCCATATACCAAAATTCCAAAGTCTGAAAATAAATGGTAGGTTAATTCTAGAACTTGTTAAGGGATTCACAATATAAGAGGAATATAATATTAACATTGCTCTGTTTGCCTTACAACTAGATACTTGGTGCTAGCATCCACAGATGAGGGATATCATTCATCGTTTGTTTTTCTGGGACTATGTTACCTCACTTAACACAGTATCTTCTAGTTCCATCCATTTACCTGCAAATTTCATGATGTCATCTTTCTTTACTGCTGCATAGAACTCCATTGTGTAGATGTACCACACATTTTCTCTATCCACTCGTTGGTTGAGGGGCACTTGGGTTGCTTCCAGCTCTTCGCTATTGTGAAGAAAGCTGCAATAAACATGGCTGTGCATGTATCTCTGCAGTAGGATGAGTCTTGTGGGTATATACCCAGGAGTGGTATGGCTGAGGCAGAGGAGCACTCTTATTTTGAGAGGAAAAAATTTCTGTCTTAATTATCATTCAATTTGATAAGTGGTATAATAAGTAAACAGGATCCAGGGCCAGAACACATCAAGGACTGACTAATGGCATTTTGCAGAGAGCCAAGGAGAGCCTTAACCTGGAAGGCAGGGGAGGATTTTGAAAGATAACTGTGACTTCTCTAAATGGAATGAGGAGAGGTTATTACAACTGAATAAACATATGATTATCCCTCCGTGCCTTTATGAAACTATGAAAGAGAATGATGCATGGGAAGTTCTGGGTGGTTCCGTACAGCTGGGGAGGAGAAACTGGGGAATGGTGAAACACTAGGTTGTTTCCAAAGTGTGGGGACTGTGGAAGTCTTACCTGTAATTAAGTTGCTCATTCTCCTTCATTTCTGTTCCATTTCTACCTTCTGATCCTCTTAGGGAACTACAGAGTAGGAACTTTTGTCATTTGGCTTCTCCGGGGACATTTGCACAATGTGTGTCATCATAAAAAAGCCAAGAGGATAGGGTCTCAAAGTGGCTTAGGGGTGAAGGTGCTACTACACCTGATAATAACCTGAGTTCAATTCCTGGAACCCACTTAATGGGAAGAAAGAGCTCACTCCCTGAAGTGGTCCTCTGACCTCCACACGGGTGCCATGATACTTATACCCACCCTCCACATAATAAATAAATAAACAAATAAATGTCAGAAGAAACCGAAGGGTGAAGGCAGAAGCCCGGATGTTTCTCTCTTGTTTAGCCTTGATTGTTCTTTCCAGAAGCAGTTGTACTATCTCCTGTGTGGCCAAGGATCTCACCAGAGTTCTTTACTCAATACCTCTCTCTCTGCTTACTCCTTACTGATGTCTGCCTCATTACCTTCTAGTTTCATCGTTCTCCTGCTAGGTCTGAATCTAATGTCCTCCATTAAGTTCTTCTTATTTGAAATACTTAAAACTTTTTAAGATTCTTTCTAAAAATTTACATGTGGGTGAGCACATGCACATTCTTGCCTGCATGCTTGTATACCTGTGTATATGAGTGTGTGTGTATTCCCACATGGGTGCAGGTGCCTGCAGGAGCCAACCAGTATGAGTGCCAGAATAGAACTCCTGTCTTCTGCAAGAGCAGCAAGTGTTATTTAGCACCAAGCCATGTCTCCAGCTCCAAGAACAATTTTTCTCTACACTGGACTATGACAGATCTAATAATACTAAACAATTTGAACTTCACCCTGTGGGCAATGAGGAAAATCTTATGTGGGAGAAAGATACATAAGATTCTTACCTTAGGAAAAAATACTCAGGGCATAGTTGGGGAGAAAATGGAAGAAAGATGATGATTCAGGTAGAAAATCTTATATAAGAGAGGGTTGATGCATGTCAGAGCATAGCGGTGATGGAGAGAATGTCCAGTGTGGGTGATGAGTTTAGAAGATGGCATGGTGACATTCTCTGACTGACTGGACAAGAGAATGATTCATGTATAACACCAACCATTACTTTAATTTTTGTGTTTGAGAGTTGTGTGCACATATATGATTTGTGCACATCTGTGAGAGGGAGGTGCTCATGGCCCTGTGCATGCATGTGGAGGCTGGAGGAAAATGCTGAGTGCCTGCCTGTACCATCTCTACTGTATTACCTTGTGATAGGATCTCTATCTTGAACTCAGAGCCTGGCAGACAGAACCCCTAGCCTCCTTCCCCCAGCACTGGAGTCACGGGTGTTTGTGGCCAGGCCTGGCTTCTTACATGAGTGCTAGAGATTTAAACTCAGGTCGCTATGAAGGAAAGAGGAGTAACATAGGTGAAGAGGACTTCACCTTGAATGGGATAGCTGGGCAGTTAGTTCTAGCTGTTGACCATACCCTTTCATGTATCCCGACCATGTGTTAATCTTAAGAGAGTTGACATGTACATGGTGGCTTAGGACTCCAAAGCTAACCTGCATAGGCCACAGTGGCCAGTCCTTCTGCATGTAGAGTATATGCATCAGTCATACAGCTATCCAAACCCCAAGCCTAGAAAGAAAGGTCCACCAAACGTTTTAAAGCCATCTTTTCAAGTGATTGCACTTGAAACGTCTTAATTTTCTTTAGACACAAATATTTTATTTATATTCAGTAAAATAAATAATCATCGAACATCTGTTCAAACATACTCCTCCTTTTTCAATATTTGGTGGGGTTCTATTTTCCCTCTTCTTGGATCTGGGTGAATATATTTCATCTCATAGATGGGGTGTGCTCTGCCACCTGGCTTCTGCCAGTAATCTTTTGGGGTTCTAAGTCACCACATACAAATATAACTATCTTAAGACTTATGTATGACAGGGTTACATGGAAGTGTACTGGTCAACAGATAACCCTATGTGTTTGCCAACATGTAATGGATACTGTGTTAAACAGTTTTATTCCCACCCACACCAGCAGTCTCATATCCTTTAATAAAAGATCAATAAGCATGGGGACTATCCAAGAATGAGATTGACGTATATTATTTCCCAAAGTATTTTGATGTTGGAATGTCCTCTGATTCATCTTCTTGAAAATTCTGACATAGACAATGAATGAAACCAAGAAAAAAAGAAACATTTTCTTCTAAATTCTGGAATCATAAGAACTAAACAAAACATAACAAAAAGCAGCAGAGAAGGAAGAGACATTATCTCTCGGTGATGTGACCACTGGTGAGTTCCCTGTGCTCCGGTGAGTAACCCCTCACCTGTGGTCCTGTAAGCAACCCTAATGAAATGCACTGAGTCACCAAAAAAGCCAGAGAAGTAGAGGCAAAGAGAAAGGGGATGAGCAGGAGTCGGAAGAGGATGAGAGAGAGAGTGGTGGAGATGGATGTGATCACAATGTATCATATATATATGTAAGAAAATGACATATTAAAAGATATTATGCATAATATATTTTATATATTGGAAAAACAAATATAGCAGGCCCAGTTTTCCAAAATGACTTCAGTAATTGGAAGGAGCCCATAGACTGTGTGGACGGAAGTATAATTATGGGTTAGAGACTCATGCGTATAGATGTCCCAGAGTTAATGCAGAGGGAAATATAGGTCTCTACTTCAAGAAACATTAATCATAAGCTATCCAAAATCTTTTATAGGCCTTCCACTTTTTCCTGAACATCTTAATTAAAAGTTAAAATGACTGACAGTGTTGGCTTTCTTGACAACGAAAGGGGGTCTACAGATGTCTGTGGAATGTGCGGTGGCTTGCAATTGTTGTGGAGGGCAGGACAGCCCCATAAAAACAGTAAGATAATAATTATTTATTATAGGGCTGAGGAGAAAGCCAAGGTAAAAGTCCTCTTTCACTCTGGGAATTTGGGTTTTCAAGTTGGACGATAGAAGGGAAATAACTTTGAAATGACAGGAAATTGGAAGCAGGAAATTTTAGGTTTGGTCAAGAGCCATGATGTTGGTTGGTGAACACCATTTGATAAACCCCAACAATAACTGGAGGGGGTGTCTATGAAGCTGACTTAAGATCTGGGGACATTCATCTGGAAAGATATATGACTTCATATTCCAGTTAGCTTATTAAGTGTCATTCCCAAACTGGATAACCTATGATATTCATCATTCACACCTCACGTCCAGGCAGATTGGGAACAATACCCCCCTCCCAAAGAACTCTACCATTCTCAAAATGTAAAACTTAGCGATCTCAGGGATCTGGTTTTTATTTCAGAACAGGGCAGGACTCACATTGAGCGGACCTCTGTCAGTCCCAGCTTGGTAGAGATGGACACAGGAGCCCAGAAGGGAAGATATGACTCTCTTTGTGGCAGGTAGGATTGATGGGCAGCTTGGTGATGCCTGCAGGACATTGTCGTCTGCCATGAGCAGCCTTGCACAGCTGCTCCCATAAGGCTAAATAGCAAAGACAGTCATTTGCCTTTGCCCAAAGGACTGATGTCTCGGTGCTTTCTTCTTTACCTCCTGTCCACTTCCTTTCTTGCTAGCTAGGTTCTAAGGGATAGCTGGCCAGGACTTTCCAAGTATGGAACAGCATCTCAAGGGACCTATATGGTTCATACCGCAGGGTCACTGAAGATGGAATGCAGGCAACCCACACAAGCACACTGGATGGCACAGCCTGCCGATCCTGTCAGAGGGAGACCTTTTATTTGCTAATCATTCTTTTTCCCAGCACACACATCTGGATCTATCCAGAATTAAATTGCTTTATGTTGTTTATATTGTGTCTGTTTCTACAGCTATCCTGCTTATGTTGTGACTCTGATTTTTCTTTGTGTTTAAACATTTATTGTTAATTGTGTATATGTGTATATCTCTGTGTGTGGGTACATACATATGAGTGCAGGTGCCCCCAGAGACCAGAAAAGGGCATCAGCTCTCTAGGTGCTGAAGTTAGAGGGGGGCACGTGATGAAGGTGCTGGATACTGAACTCATGTCCTGTGAAAGAGTAGTAAGCACTCTTGGCCACCAAGCCATCTCTCTAGTCCTTGATTTTTCTTTAACTTTTTAAGACGAGTTCTCTTGGAACACACACTTAGCCTTGAACTCTCTATTGTGGCCAAAGACGACCTTAAATTTCTAGTCCTCGGGCCTCTCCTGCAGTGATTAGCCTACAGGTGTGCAATAGCTCATTTGGTTTATCCAGTGCTTGGGATCAAACCCGAAATAATCCATTTTAAGATGTCGCAGTTGGCCAGAAAGCCATCACACCAGGTTGCCCTAAGTGTTCTAGAGAAGACACAGAGCTAGTGAGGATTGAGACTTGCCCTCCATCAGTCAGTGACATGGAGTGTGACCTTAAGCTAACCATTTTCAGCTTTTCTCGTCTTGCCTGAGGTGGGACCAGTTACTCAGCCACTTCTCCTCTCAGCCAGCTGGTGTGGAAATTGAACGAGCTCATGTTTGCAAACATGATCATGGATCGCAAAAGCAGCACACCCTTGCAGCATCTTATGATGCCTCCTATTTGAATTTTTCTGACCCTAGGTGAATGTGGTTCATTACTGCTGTGATTAGTGATAATTACTGAGCCTCAGCAAACCACAGAAGAGAATCTTCTCCCTCTATCTTCAGCAGTATCTGTCGGCAACATCTAAGAAGAACCTATGATAAAACCAGACATGGTATCTGTAAGGGCCAGGTACCATTCTCCTCAGGAAAGAGGGCACAGACCAGTGTGAAGACTACCATCTTGACACAGTGCCACTGGGTGGCCTTCTGGTTATCACAGCCTTAAATATAGAATATAAGGCAAACAGAAAGAGGCACCGAACTAGCCAGGTCAGCCAGGGTCTTCAACAGCACTATAAGTAGAGAGCAGAAAATCAGGAAAAGGGAAAATGCAGTCTTGTTTGAGTTGTCTCTTAAGTGTTCCCACTTGCTCACTTGCTTATGCGAGCCTAGGTCTCAGTGACCTGAATAACAACTGGAGGGGGATGATCATACCTTGATGCTGATCTAAGGGACCTGATGCAGTACTTCAGACCTCAGCAGCACCCAGATAACATCAAATAGAGATATCTAGAGAGCAAACTCTGGATTCATACAGATTTAAAAGTTGTGTGCCTGTGGACTGACTCCCGGCAGCCTGCACTGCCTTACCTGGTCATTTCATAAGCCTTGTACCCATGTAGCCCCACACTGTACTATTGGAATTCTGAGGGCTTCACCTCTAACACTGCCTCTGGGAACAGCAAGAGTCATGGCCGAACAGCAGTCACGCAGCTCCTGAGTCATGCCTGTCTTGATGGCTACAAACTCAGAGCTGGGGGCGGGGGGGGGGGATGGAGAGACAGCAGGGACATAACCTTTCTCTGCACTTCATCAACACAGTGACTAGAATATGAGTCTTTGAGTGTCCGGGAACTCATGAAAATTTTAATGAGCACGTACATGCTTCCCACCAAGCTTTCCTTAGGCAGTTCTGAGTGAATCATCTGCAGAGTCCCACATTTAATTCACTGTAAAAGACCTAACAAGAGTTTTGAAATTTCTAGCATCTGCTGGCCAATGCAGAGAGAAGTGAGCAGCCTGCTCTCCGCTGCTGACAGTTTGCTATGATTTCTTTGTAGAGCAATTTGGTGACGCACAGCAAAAGTGTTACTAATGTCTATGCTGTAAGTTTAATCTAGTGAAACTACTTATAAAAATTTACCTTAATCATAGACATACATGAAGAATTATCTTTGAGTACATCTGTGTAATCCTTCATAATAGCAAAAAGTTGAAAACAAGCTAATTATTGTATGATCTTATCATGTAATAAAAAGGCTTACTAAGTACATTCTGGTGAAATAAAGCTGGAATTTTACTTGCAATCACTAGATATTTCCTCATAGAGGAAAACATAACAAAACAATAGCATTGTTAGGATATATTCAAAGATAAAGAACAGATCGAAAAACATTTTATAGAACCTAGTTTTATGGAACTATTTTAAAGATTTATTTTATTTTTTCTAACTATGTGTATGCCTATATGTGAGTTTGTACCTGTGAGTGCATGTGCCTTCGGAGACCAGAAGTTATCAGATACCGTGGAGTTGGAATCACAGGTCCTGGGAATCAAATTCAAGCTCTCTGCAATGACAATAATGAGTTCTTAATTGCTGAGCCAACTCTCCAGCCTCTGAAAAAAAAAGTAACTGCTTAAAAATAAACTAGGTATATATAATCCAAAATAGCTTCTGTGATTATCTCTCAGTTGTGAGATTACTAATGATTCATGTACAAGCACCCCTAAATTTTCTATAATCAAAATTTTACTTGAGTAGTGAAAAGTAAATAAAACAGGAAATATAAAAGTTGAAGCTTACAAAAAAATAATTAAAAAAAAAAGTTGAAGCTTACACGTCTATGGTCTTCAATTCAAGTGAGAATTTGGTCCATACTAGTTTGTCTCAGGATAAGCTACTTATTTACCATGAGCCTCACAACTTTTTTTCTTTTTGTTTACAGCAATAAAAGGTAGACAGCACCCACATGATAGGGTCCTAGGAAGTAACATTAGGTAGTGGGCATCTAAGAACCCAGTAAATGTACCCGTGTACTCATCTCCCAGCCTCCCTGAGAGGACATTCTTAAATGCCTCCAGGGAATGCAGCATTGAATCCTGAGCTAGAAGTGACTCCATGGGCAGTCCCCATCCCGAAAAAGGACTGAGTGAGCTGTTCTAGCTCTGCGCTAGCAAAAGTAATGAGATACCGCATTTAAGTAACGCTCACTTACTGTGGCATCCCCAGCAGGGTTTTTTTTCCCCCACCACTGAGGATAAAAATCACCTGCCTCCCACTCTTTTAGTTGCATTGATAAAATGAGGCTTGGAGAAGATCTCCTTGAGAGTCTGGAACTGAACTGATGTACAGCAAGCAGTCAGCATTGCCTTCTCTTCCATGCCCTTTCTGACCATGAGCTCTGCAGGGCTCAGAAATGCACCCAGGCTTGCCAGGAGAGTTGGACAGACTCCATAATGTACCGAGAAAGCTGTGAAGGGTGAGGAACACATTCTTTTAAAAAGGGGAAAGCTTTCAGACTTTCTAAATAGAAGTAAGCTTGGTGCATAGATGAATATAGAAATAGTGACAATCTGCCAGCACAGGCCACCCAGAGGCATGATGTGGGGTCCTGTAAATTGACACCTGAGTAGAATAAAAAAAAAATGCTGGAGTTGGGGCTGGAGAGATGGCTCAGTGATTTAGAGCACTGCCCACTCTTGCAGAAGACCTAGGTTCAGTTCCCAGAACCCACATGGTGGCTAACTACCATCTGTAACTCCAGTTCCAGGAGATCTGACGCCCCCTTCTGGTCTCTGTGGGCATTGTGTATATGGGTACCATTACATCCAGACAAAACACTCATACATATAAAATAAAAATGAATTTAAAAATATTTTTTAAATGCTGTGGCCTAGGGGACAAGAAATAGAACTTTCCATAAGATCCTCTTCATCAAGACCTTGTAAAGGGAAGATTAAAGAATGTGGTGGTCTTACCTGCTTTTTCCTTGACAAAGGAACAATATCCAAATGATATCCAAATGGGTCAGTTTTAGGGATTGAAAGGTGAAGATGCAACCCTAACAAGGTTTACTGTGCTTGTTTACTTTAGCAACAGAAAGGACAGGAAATAGAAAACCATAGTGAGGATCTATCCAAGGTGAAGTTCATCACTTATGTCAGAGCTTAGAATTTCTTATTGTATCCTTGATGTTACCCCTATCTGCCAACCCCATGGGTCAGCTTCTCCCTGCTTCAAGATGTCTGACACACACGTTCATGTCCATCACTGCACCTGGGGCAAGTAAGTGCTCATTGAGTGCACAGTAAACTGCACAAGTTTTAAACAAAGACTGATTTGAAGCATTATTTCTACTTTTTGACATGTGTGTATGTGTATAGTGTGTTGTATTAGTCACTTTTCTGTTGCTGTGATAAAACCACCATGACCAAGGGAACTTATAAAAGGAAGAGTTTATTTGAGCTTAGGTTGACGGTTCCAGGGAATTAGAGTCCATTGTGGCAGGAGGCATGGAGCAGAAAGCCAAGGTTCACGTCTCACAATGACCACAGGAAGTCAAGGGAGAGCCTCTGGAGACTAGCAAAGCTGGTTAAGCTCTCTAAGCCTGCCCCCAGTGACATACTTCCTCCAGCATGGCCACACCTTCTAAGTCCCCCCAAACAGCACCATCAACTGGGGACAAAATGTCTGAATACTTAAAGCCTATGGGGGACATTCTCATTCAAACCACCACAGGTGCGTACACATGTGTGCATGTGTGTTGCCTTGTGTGTAGGTACACATGAGGGTTTGCATGGACCTGTGCATATGGAGGCCCTAAGTTGATACCAGTGTCTTTGATTGTTTTCTACCTTATTCACTGAGGCATGGTCTGTCAATCAAACCCAGAAATCATCAAGTCAGCTAGTCTTGCTATTGAGCTTGCCCTGGGGATCCCTTGTCTCTGCCTTCTGAGCTAAGCTGCCATGCCTAGCTGGCATTTACATGGGTTTGGGGGTCCACAGTAAGTGGCCATACTTTCACAGATAGCATGTTATCCATCTCTCCAGCCCAAACCTTTCTTTCTTTTTTTTTTTTTTCAGTGTTTCTTTGAGACAGGGTCTCCCTATAGCCCCAGCTGGCCTGGAACTTGCTATGTGGACCAGGCTAGCCTCCATCTCACAGAGATCCACCTGCCTCTGCTGCCTCCTGAGTGCTAGGACTAAAGTCATGTGCTTGGCCCATGAAAACATTCTGATCAGACTCTTCCTTACATGTCAAGTTGGTCCAAAATACTTCACAATTGGACTCTCTATTATGTGATGTGTAAGATGGAAACAAAACAGAGGGAAGACTCTGTTTTCCCAGAAATTTAGAGAGAGACAGAGCATTAAGTGTGTCTGGCCAACAAATGGTAGAATGGAATCCAAATTTTATATTAGGCTCTAAAATCCGTCATTTCCTTGCTCTCCAAAGGAGACACTCTCCCATCCAACTCATAGTTTTTCTATGGATGAAGTATAGTCTATGAGTGCAAACTGTAGCTGGCTAATGCTCTATCAGCCTTATAAATGGGTTCTCTACTACAGCAGAGAGGAGCATTTGGCAATGTCAAGATGAAGAGCAGAGGAATCCCCAAGAACTATCTTTTTAAATTAAAAAAAATAACTCATTTATGTGTATATCTGCGCATATATGTCTCCCATATGTGTCTGGGAGAGGCCACAGAGGCCAGAAAAGGGTATCAGGTCCCCTGGAGCTGGAGTTACAGGGGGTTATGAGCTGCCCGATGTGGATACTAGGAACCAAATTCAGATCCTCTGCAAGAGCAGCAAGCACTCTCAACTGCTGAGCCATCTCTTCCATTCCCCAAGAACTTCCCTGCATTCCCTCATGTAAACAACACGGCCCAGCCATTTCCTTTGTATATGTTCTACCTTTTCTCTGTCTCCTTTGTGATGTGAAGAGAGAGACCAGATGGAGCATCCTGCTGATGAATATTGATCAGTAATCAACATAATCAATAGTGGCCTCTTTCCCTTTACAGAATCCCACCGGATTTGTGAGTTGTAGACAATCCCCCAGGACTGCTGGGGAATTTCAGAGTCCAACTGTGAAGGAAAGGGGGTGAGAGGCACAGAGTCAAGACACAGACCCTGGGAATCAGGTGAATGCAGACAGAGGGCAAATTGTCTCGGACTCGCTTATTGGGGGCAGGGTAAGGGTTAGGGTTTATGTACTGTTCGTATTCCCGCTCCCCTCTTGTTGCCTTGTGATTAGCCCAGGTCTGCAACTCAGCTGCTTGTATGGTCTCGCCTGCCTAGGGCATGTTAGGTTGATGAGGGACAAGCTCTGTGCATGCATAATTCTCAAGATACTGGCTACTACAGTGAGTCTACAGGTGGGGATAGCTAATACTCTGCCTTTCCGCACAGGAGCAATGCCGGCCAGTGTGAGGAGGCAGGTGTATGATGTTCAGTAAAAGTTTAGGGTCTTCATACTGTTTTTACAACAGGATCTAGAATCACCTAGATTGCCAACCTCTGGCCTTGTCTGGAAGGAAGATTCTAGACTGGGTTATTTGAGGTGAGGATACTTGTAATGATGGGCAGCCCAATGGGCTGAGGTCCTGGACTAAATAGGAAGGATAAAGCAAGCTGAGCACCAGCATTCACCAATCTCTGCTCTGTGACTGCAGATGCAACTCGACCGGCTGCCTCACACTCCTGCAGCCATGACTTCCCACAGAGTGGACTGCACCCTCAATTGTGAGCCAAAATCCACCCCTTCCTTCCTTACGTTGCTTTTGCCAGGTGTTTTGTCACAATGAGAAAAGTAACAGTATCTCTTTCCAAGTGGAATCATCACAGGGTTCCAAGACGTGAAATAGATACAAGCGGACATGGTTGGCTTTAGTAGCCTTTTCTTTCATTTCCCATGGTGTGAATGTATTTCTTGGGAAACACTAGTCTTCTGGGAACACAGTATAAAAATCAGGGCAGAAAGGCACAGCTCTCCTCTAAAGTGACGACTTTTTTTTTTTTTTATCAAATCCTAATTCTTTTTGTCATTATAAAATTAGGAAAATGTTCTTTATAAACAAATTGACACCAATATCAAAACCATCATACATGTGAACAAATTAAGCCTTTTTACTCACATAGCAAAAGGAAGAAATACAGAACTTTGAAAACATTAAGTGTGGGTGGAGAGATGAGTCGTGATTAAGAGTGCTTGCTGCTCTTGCCGAGGACCAGAGTTCAGTGCTCAGCACCGATATCAGGTGGCTCACAACTGCCCGCCACACCAGCTCCAAGGGATTTGACAGCCTCTTCTGGCCTCCACAGGCACCAACATGCATGAGGTCATATACACAGACGCACAAATACAGAAAAATACATTTTTAATTAAACATTTAAGTAAAATAAATCATAAAGTGCTTAGGGATATTGTCTTCTGTCCAACAATGTCAAGATCTAAGGGAGAAAGGACAAAGCTGGTTTGGCTGAAGCATACACAGTAGACAGAAGTCCCTTGGTATCTGGCCATCTTCTCCACTCAGCATTCACCAGGAGGGAGGCCAGGAAAGCAATCTAGTAAAGCATTGACAGGATTAATCAGCCTCCATTTTCAAGCTTTCTTTTGCTCCCTGGGCTAAGAAATTAGAAGGCTCGGGCTGAATCGCATGTACTGAGATTTCCCCAGAAACACAGTTTTCCTGGGGAAATAGAGCTAATGAAAGGAGAGGTTAACTATGTTTGATTTCTTCAAAGTCCATTGCCTGATTTTATGTGAACCATCTGATTTCTTTTAGACCTTAAGTACATGGCCCAGTGACATCCAATTGCTCAGAGAGGACAGAGGGAAAACATTTGTGAACAACTTGCAGAGTCATTATAATGAAGCCTTGGGCACAGGTGACATCTAATTTCACAACCCTTTTCACAGATTAGTTCAACAAATACTAACAAATATCTGCTATGTATTACATTTCATCTCTAATCCACATCACCATAGATGAGGTTTATATTAACTGTCAACTTGACAGGATCTAGAATCACCTCGGGGACAAATATCTGGGCATACCTGTGAGCAATTTTCTAGATTATGTTCATTGAGATGAAAAGACTCACCCTAAATGTGGGCAGTACCATTCTATAAATAAAAAGGAGAAAGTCAGCTGAGCACCAACAGTCATCTTTCGCAGCTAGGTATCAGTGTTCATACTTACAGAGGAGGAAACTGAGGCAGAATGAGAAGAGGTGACTTGCTCACACATGAAAGATTTTTATTTTTATTTCAGAATTCTTATATCAGTGTCCTGAATTTGGCATATAAGGCTGCTTTGTAAATACATCTCTGGCATAATATAACACATTCTAACTCCCCACCCCCAAAGGAGTCATGAGTGGGACACAAGCAAATCAAATTTTCTTCAAAAAAAGAGACTGAAGAGGTAGGCTGGTCTTTGGATCTCTGGTTTGGCAGTTGGTGTGAGTCTGACTGGGACACTGAAACTGATCATTTCAAGATAAAATGTTAAGGCTGGCAAGATGGCTCATTCAGTAAACTGCTTGCTGTACAAGTGTGAGGACCTGTGTTCAGAATCCACATTGAAAAACAAACAAACAAACAGGCAAAGTCATATGTGTCTATAATCCCAGCACTGAGGAGGCTGAAATAGGAGGTTCCCTGGAGGCTGCTGGCCACATAGTCTAACCAAATCAGTGAGCTCCAAGTTCAGTGAGAGAATCTCTCTTCAAAAATAAAAAATTGGAAAGCCAAGAGAGTTTGGTGAGGGATAACTAACAGTAAATCCATTTAGAAAAAGTCATATGAAACCTACTACTATAGAAACTTCTTTAAAGTATATACATATACAACATACCTTTAATCATAGCACTTGGGAGGCAGAGGCAGGCGGATCTCTGTGGGTTCAAGGACAGCCTGGTCTATATAGCATGCTCCAGGCCAGCTGGGACTAAAGGGAGACCCTGTCTCAAAAATACCCCCCCAAAAGTATATACATATACAACATAAAGAGATTCTTCAAGGAATTACCCTATAATAGGAGGGTACTACCCCTACCAAATACCATAGGCTAGCAAAGAAAAAGCTCAGTGCCAGGAATGGACTCCCTCTTTCAAACTGTTAACCAGGGGTCCCATAGCCCCTCAAACAATAATGACCACGGCCCCTGCTCTTGGTTACTCACTAGAACTTGCCGGTAAGACCCCAATGCTGAAGATAACATTTACGTGAGTTGTAAAATAAACAAAGAGAAGTCAATCTGGTGCTTCCTGACTTCAAAGTTTCATCTCATCTGGCTAGCTTTCATCGTGCTGGAAGATGCTCTCTGTGCTACCTGAAGAGGAAAGAAATCATCAGCTTTACTCAGCTATGAAGCCTGAAGGCTACACAACAACTGGCCTGGCAAGATGTCCTAACTGCTACAATGATGGCACCAGTGTTGTGTGAACAACCAACCATTTTCTGTTTAGATTTAAGACCTACTTCACAAGATGAACCCCATAGGTGACACTGATTTCAGACCTAGGAACCTGTGGCTGGACAGGTGACAGGGACTCCTAATGACTTATTGTTACAGCCATAGAGTAATGCATCTCTCTGCTTTCACCAGCAACGTTTCCTCATGCAGCAGATAGTGATTAACACAGAGACCCCCCCCAACCCAATGCACAGAGAATAAGAGACTATGGAGTGCTGATCCCTCAATAGGACGCCTATAGCAAATCTCTGCCTTGCAAGGCCCAGAGAACTGTGGAAGAGGGGGCAGAAAGACTGAGAGAGGCAGAGGTGGTGGACGACCGCGGGGAAACGCAGTGCTGCAGAGCCACAGGTGGTGGACGACCGCAGGGAAATGCAGTGCTGCAGAGCCACAGGTGGTGGACGACCTCAGGGAAACGCAGTGCTGCAGAGCCACAGGTGGTGGACGACCGTGGAGAAATGCAGTGCTCCAGAGCCACAGGTGGTGGATCACCGTGGGGAAACGCAGTGCTGCAGAGCCACAGGTGGTGGACGACCGCGGGGAAATGCAGTGCTCCAGAGCCACAGGTGGTGGACAACCGTGGGGAAACGCAGTGCTGCAGAGCCACAGGTGGTGGACAACCTTGGAGAAACGCAGTGCTCCAGACAGCCGTGCAGTTACGCAAGTGAACTCACAGCAACAGTGATAGCATGCATAAGTCCCACAAAAGTTAAACCGGACAGAATCCCAGCATGGAAGTGGGGAGGGGAGCAGAAGGCCTCAACCTTAGCTGAGGAACTATTACTAACTGGTGGCTTCTGGGAGAGGGAGAGCCAGTTTTCTTGAAGGCTGTGATGCTGGATAGATTGACCAGACTCTGGTGGATGGACCTATACTGAAGGGCATTTGAGGACACAGGTTTGACTTGATAGGCCTTTACACACACATACGCACACACACACACACACACACACACACGCACAACAGAATACATGAAATCAGGCATGGGATATCAAGGGGGTTACAGACAAGGGGGTCTAGAAATATGATCAAAATATATTTTATAAAATTCTCAAAAATTCAATAAGAAAATGAAATACACACACACACACACACACACACATATATAAAATCAATGGTGGAGAGCAACAGAGGAAAACATTAAACACCAGTCTATATGCACACATGCATATGCACATCCCACACACACAAATGTCCATACACAGGTGAACACACATACACAGACCACACACATAGACAAACCGAAACTGTAATGTGGAATGCAAGTGAGGAAGGCTTCCACATACACACACATGAACATGTATACACATACACTACACAAACACAAAAGAAGCAGACAGTAGGTCTTTCTCAGAGGTGGCCTGGGGAACACCCTTTGTTGTGTGGCACTATTCCTGGGGAGCACAGACAAGCATCTGCTCACTCCAGACCATAAACCCACGACAGACCACAGCCCAACTCTTGTGAACCAATGAGTTTTACTGGGGTTACCAATAGGAGTATGAGCCAAGGTTACTTACAGGAGCAGAAATGACTGGAAGATGGCTGCGACACCAAAAGCACCCCGTAGTGGGTGACAGCTTGTGAAAGTTGAAAATCTGGAGTGGCTTTGCACATGTTTCAGGTGGTTCAGCAGGTCTGACAAGGCCTTTCCAGGCAGCTTGGCTGATTTTGGCTTCTTTCAGGTAGCTTGGCTGTTCTGCCTCTTCCGGGAAGCTCTGCTGGTCTGAGCAGGCCTCTCAGCAATCTTTACTACTTTTATAAGCTTGGGGAAGGAGGAGCCTGGTGAGTCGCCTCAGTTTCAGGGACTTCCTGAAGCTTTTGAGTTGCTTACTTCCTAAGCTCAACTAACTTCCCTGCAGAATGGAATGTTTCACTTCCCTCTAACGCATCTTGTATCTTAAGAGCTTCTGTCCAAGATGGAGTGCTTAACCTCGGAGGAAATTGTTGCGCAACACCCTGCACTACAGGCTCCACCCCTACCAACCAAATAATTATCAGCTGCCATGCAGGTGGAGCAAAACCCCACATCGTCCCACTTGTGGTACAATACACATGATTAATCACTGTTTCCACAGGCACCTCATCCATCATCGCCTCTAGGCACCCAGGAGAAAGGGGTCATGGTCGAGGAGCGCTGGGCATGGAGAAGGACTGAGGCTCTGGGTCAGCGATAAACTGCGTGCGAGGAGCCAGGATGAAGGAGGTCGGAGCTAAGGAACATTAAGCATTTACCCCGGCTGCTCTGATTGGTAATTAAGTGACTCTTCTACCGGCCGACAGTCGTGCAGACTCCCTAGGCATCTGTTAGTTCTTCGAAAACCACTACTGACAAAGTGAGGTTTGCCCTTGGTGCACAGATAATGAGACCACGCTTGACAGGTGTGGCACGATTAGAAATTTTCTACATGAAGCTCATTCTGGTAGCCACTCCACAGTAAACAGACTCATTAGAACTTGCAGGTCCCTGGAGGCAAAGCATGTTTGACATTATTAATTGGCTTTTCTGTATAAGGAGTCAAATAGATGAAAAGGTTTATCAAGCTGAAATAATTAATTTTGCCTGAATTCGCTGACAGTTCATTTCTCCTGTAAAAGACCATTTTAAGGTCCCCCCTTCTTTTTTTGAATTTCAAAGTTCAAAAGACATAATAGTGGCAAAAGTGAAGCTTTTTAGTAAATTATAATTAAAGGGAATTTAATTAACTTAGACCTGGGGAAGGGGGAAAGAGGAATTGCTATCTGTGTCTACACAGCAGTCTAGATGGTTGAACATAACATGACTTAATAATGCATTAATTTTCATCTAATCAAAGTATAATAAAAGAGGTAATTATATGTTTAAAAATTACCAGACTGCAATAGTGAGATTTAAAAAAAAAAAAAAAAACAACACTTAATACTTACCCAGCTTCTCGTTAGCAAAGTTATAATTGCTGTTCTCAAAGTCTGCTTATTTAAAGATGGGGGGTTACAGGCAAGAGGTTAATTGAATAAACCATTGTAAGAACCCTTGTTGAAACCAAGATGAACTACGAAGTTTGCAATCCCTGACTGCAAAATATTCTTCTCCTTCTTTCTCTGTATTTCTGTGTCTCTAAAATTAGCAAATGGTTCCCATCGTTCCTTTATATGTGTTCCAGAGTGTTCCCTAGCTCATTCTTTTCACACAAAGCCAAGCCCGCTTCACATGAAATTCTACAGTTTGGTCTCAAATGCTCCACTTTGGTCTCCATCAAGGCACTGGTTGGTTCCTCATGAGAGCTTACGGCCTGACATAGCGGCCCTGAAGAGTGAAGACTTTTTAAAAGGAACCCTGAGCTGCCATTGAACAGTAGATTTTTATTTTCAAATATGTCACTATTTCTGGCCATTTTCTTGACTAAAGACTGAGGGCTGGGGAGATGGCTCAGTGGGTAAAAGCACTTTCCATTCAAGTGTGAGGTTCAAATCTCCAGAATCTGGGTAAAAACCATACATATAGTGCCAGCGTCTGTAATCCCAGCACTCCTGTGGCAAGATGGGAGGTGGGGACAGGAGGTTCCCTAGACCTGCCGGACAGATAGCCTGGAGTATGAAGCAGAAAAGCAAGCATGATCCCATCTCACACAAAACTGAGGGTGCAGAACAATATCTGAGGCCGTCCTCTGACCTCTACTCTTGCTTGTGCCTTGGCATACACATTCCCACATTCGCTCGGAGGTTTATGTGGCACCGTAGGTGGAGCCCGGGGCTTTGTGCTTTATAGGTGAGCTATCTACAGACTAAGCTACACTACAGCCTCTTTCCCACCCTTAAATGGAAGCAAGAGCTTCATTTTCAATAATTCACTATCATTGCTTCAGGAAGGGCTTGAAAAACTGACTCAATTCAAGTAAAACTCAACATGAAAAATTCACACTTTTGTTGAATTATTTTTTAAACACATAGGTCATGTCTACCCTTTTATCAAAGCATTCTTTAGTTCACCCTTTTGAGTAAAGAGAGGCAGGGTAGGTACATGACCACTTCATACTGCCCACTGGTGAATACTGACTGTCAACCCGATTGGATCTAGAATCAGCTAGGAGACAAAGCTCTGGCCAGGTCTGTGAGGGAATTTCTAAATTGGGTTGATTGAGATGGAAAACCCTTCCCTAAATGTGGGCAGCACAAGTGTTCTGCATGGTCCAGAAAAGCATCCATGATTTCTCAAATGAATGCGTTTATCAACTAGATAGCAAGCAAAATGAATGCAATAGTGGGTAGAACATAGAAAGCAGCAGCAGAGCAGCTAGATAGTCAAATCTCCTCTAATCAGGTGCTCATACATCCAGCAGAGATGACTCCCCGGAGTAACCTGATTGAGAGAGCCAACGAAGGTGACGACATCAAATGGAGCGTTTACAGTATCCAATGGAAAGTGACTGGGGAAGCCTTGCTGAGGCAGCCAGCTGAAGTTGCTGACTGAGAGTCCTGGGTAGACAGAGTGTTCCATCAGATGAGGCTTTGGAAGAAAAGGACAAATGACTGCAGGTCCCCAACAGGATCGAGTCATTGGGGTTTGCAACCAGCCAGCAGAAACCCACTGGGTAAACGGAAGCAGTTAGCTGGAGTTCCCGACTGAGCTTTCTCTCCATGGCTGAACTTCTGGCTTCTGTTTCCCACTGTGGGAACTTCTGTACCCTGGATAACAACAGTAAGGTCCACTGGAGATGTTTATACTCTAACTGTTTTCCGGGGAACAGTGTTCTAAATAACCTTAGCTCCTTGCTATTTTTCTTTCTTGTGGTTACAGGGTTAGGGAGCTAGCCTAGCCTACAGGAGACAGGAGAGGGCCTCCTTGCTCCCAGAGTCCACTTTTAACAAGATTGAATGTCACAGGACAATTCACCAATACCTAATTGAATAAATGGAGAAAGCAAACAGCTCCAACATCCATGCCTCTGCTTCCTGAATGTGAATGCAGCATGACCCGAGCTGCCTCACTCCAGCTGCCATGCCTGCCCACCATGATGGACTGTACCCTCAGACTGCAAGCCAGATTAAAACCTTCCTTCCTTAAGTGGCCTTTGTCAGGCGTTTGGTCACAGCAACGAGAGAAATGATGAATACATGTACGGCATCTCAATCCTCGAAGATCATCTTCCTCGTGATGGATAAGGACTGAGGCTCAGAGATGGGAAGAAAGTCACCGAAGGTCACATTCAGGCCGTGGAGCTGGGCCTCCTGCCCTCCAAATCCATGTCATTTGCGCTAGCACATAGAACTTCAGAAAAGTAACAGATATCAAATTCCCAAACCATAAATACTTGTAACATTTACCAGAGAGTTAGCATTTGGGGTAAGAAATGTCAGAACCCAAAAAGCAAATATCTCCTTCCGTGCACAGAGAAATGGTTGAAAAGATGTATTAAAAAAATAAAATAAAATAAAAATCCCAGGAAACTTGAGACCTTCCCTGTTCAACATTCTCAAACTTATTGTTCCTCCTATTCCCCACTTCTATATCTGTGTATTAGTTCCTTAATCAACTATATATTAATGTCCTGGGGCCATTCTGATTAAATGAACGGTACAGCCTGACTGGGGTGGAGAAGAGAGGAGACTGTGTGTGTGGAGACTCAGGCCTGAATCTGTCATCACTCAACAGCATTTTTTCTTCTGAAGTCAATACGTTGTTCCCTCTCAAACATGCTTAAAGAAAACACACATTGATTTATTAGAAATTCTGAGCTACTTATCAAGTGCTAATGACTGCTGTGTGGTAAAAAACACTGGCTGAAAAAAAAATCTGCTATGCAGTGCTTAGCCATTCTGCCCATGGATCGGATAAGTCTTTCTAGTCCTCTCTATAATTCTGTAAGACTTAGCCACTTAGAAGGGGGCCTGTGTGAATGTGGTCAGTTCCAAAGACTCCAGAGAAAGCCCACATCTACCCCTGCACCTCCCTTTCATTCATTAACCCCCCAGGGGCCAAGACTAATTAGATCAGCTTGCTCATTTTGAGCTGATAATTGATTTAAATAGGTTGCTCATTTAAAATAGAAGAAAAGCCTGCTAAACATTTGGTCCTTAGATCTTTTTTCCCCCTTTCCCTGCAACTTTCAATTGCTTGTGCAATGTAGCATAAAATGTAGAGGTCTCCCTTTTCTTTTCTCTCTCTCTCTTTTAAAGGGGCCATAAAATTAATTACAATAAGGAGGCAACGGGCAGGGGCAGGGGGTTAACTGATGACTCTAATGAGCAGCGAAGCTTTGGGAAAGCTGGGCGGCTGTTTGTGCTGTTTGCTGCCTGCACGAGGCTGTGGCTTGGGCAAGGAGAGGAACAGTCGCAGGCAGCCTCAACAGCCTTCTCGTTAGTTCTGTGGACATGGCGACCCACATAGCTTCACTAAAGTTCAACAAAAGATGTCTTCCTTTTCTAAGGCGAGCACATTTGAAAGTGTTCTTTCACCATCAAGCAAGAAAGTATTCTTCAGAGGCCACATTTCATAATAGCCCCATCCCAGAGCCCCATGTTTTTATACTTTTTTATGGGCCGAAAAAAAAACTGAAAAAGCAATTTGACCCACTCTGAATTCTGAAGGCTTTCTTTTCTCAAAGGGTCTTTCATGGCCCCTTCTGCATCAGATCAGTTGATTTCAAGTGTGAATCCAAAAGTTTACACTGGCTAGCCTTTGGAAAGTGAATGGTCCTTCCTGCAAGTTCATACCGCTCTGCTGACTGTATCCACGTGGGCACAATGAAAAGGGCTTTTGTCTGCAGCCTGGAAAGCAAGAGATGGAAGTCACATTCATGATTTGCTCTGGGAAATGTGCTTGTAGTGCTTCCTCTCACCCAGAGAAGAGAGGTGAGGGCGGTGGGAAGTGGTAAAATCTTCAAAGTTAAACACGATTATTGAAAAGTGAAAAGGCATCTTCCCCAACTGCATGTATGCTTCAATCTACCAGGTCCAGCCATACAACATTTGCAGAGGAAGATGAGAGACTGAGTGTAATGTACAAACCTCGGTTTTCAATTGCATGTGCTCAGTTCCTAGCTCTGTGTGTGTCACGGGCTCTCTTGCAAGATTAGACTCCTTACCTGAAAACCGAAGACAGTGGAGACGTATGCCTCCAGCACAGCACAGCACACCAGGAAGGCCATTCAGTCTACAGCAACTGGCCGTTCCTCCCCGTATGGAAGCCATGGCATGTTGTACTTAATCCAGTGCCCTTAATAAGCATTCAAGAAATTCATAGTACAGGAGCTGGAGAGGTCTGTAAAGAGCTTTCTGCCCAAGCCTGAGGACCTGGGTTCAGATCCCCAGTGCCCACGTGAAAAACTAGGCACTTCAGCACATGCATTTTATTTCATCTCCGGAGAGGCTGAGACAAGGCAGCCCCTAGGGCTTGATGGCCCCAGCCTAGCCAAATCAGCGAGGTCCCTCCCAGGGAAAGACTATCTCCAAAAATAAGGTGGAGAACATTCATATTATACCTGAAGTCAACCTCTACGTGTGCACACAGAAAGGCATAGTCTATTCATCGCTCTGTATTCCCTAGCTCTGAAGATTTATCTAACTGTGGATGGAACATTGTTTTAAAAAAATATTTTAGATCAGTGAAATGGCTCATTGGGCAAAGGTGCTTGCAGCCAAGCCTGATGGTCTGAGTCCCCAAGATCCACATGGTACAGGGAGAAAACCGGCTTCAGCAAGTTGTCCTCTGACCTCCACCACATGTGCACTGGCACTGTGGCATACACATACACACACACATAAGCATACATACACCAAACACACATACGCTAAATAAATAAATTAAATATTAATAACATTTAAAAATGAGAGGAGGGGAATTACTCTTTTTAGGTGTGGCAATTGGTGGGTTTCCTACACTCCAGTGGATAGCTCAAGCCCACGCATGCTTGGGCAGCACTAATCGGTCTTAGTAAGTTATCAAAAAAATAGAAGCTATGAAATTAGGAGGGGGACATGTTGGAGGGGATCACATGGAGGAATGGAGATGGATATGATAGAATTTCATTGTATATCTATATGGAATTATCAAGAATAAAGAAAAATGTAAAAATTTTAAATGCATTGTACTGAACATGAGCCAATATTTTCCTGCCATTACTTCCTGAATAGTTCAGAACAGCAGCTGCTTCCCGGCTGCTTGGTTGGATTAGGGACTATCAGTAATAGGGAATGACTGAAAGTGTGTGGAAGTTGTGCACGGGCTGCATGAGGATAGGCACCATTTCACAGAAAGCTCCTGGGCAGCCATAGATTTGGGGCAGGGATCTTGGGACCAATTCCCCATAAGGGGAGACAACATATGAAGCAAAGTCAGTTTTTTGAATCACCAAGAAAGGTCTTTTTCACATCCTTTTTTTAAAAAAATACTAAAATTTTTCTTAGTGTCTATATGTATGCATGCATATGGTGCCCAAGGAAGCTAGAAGAGGGTGTCAGATCCCAGAGAGCTGGAGTTGGAAGCAGTTGACTGCTGAGCCATCCCTCCAGCCCCTCATCCAGGTTTTGTCTTCCACTTGTAGCTAGGCTGTTAGGAAGAAGCCCACCAGCACTCTGGACCAATGCCCAGGGCAGGGGACATGGGCAGTGACAGAGCCCCAGGCTCTCTTCAAATTCTAAATTTGTAAACAAAAGAGCCAGCAGTCTCCTTTTGCACTCGTCCCATAACTTACCTGACACATTCTGATTGTCCAATCTCCAGACGGACAGACAGACAGACTGATAGACACACACACACACACACACACACACACACACGAATGCTATAGGGCCGTTCTTGGGATCTTGAGCATCTGCTCAAGTGGGTCATGCCCTTGTTGGGGGTACCATGTGTTATCTACAAATCACGTCCTTTCTGCTGACCAATAAATTCGAACCACAGTGTAGCTCTCTCAGTTCCTGTGGGCCCGGGCCTGCTGGCCATGAAAAACTGTTAAAGAGTGCATGCTAGCGGGCGAAGGTCAGAATCACAGCTCTGCCTTCCTGGCCCAGGATGCTGTGAAAGACAAGCCTTTCAGGTGAATAATGGAGGCCCCACCCAGGAAGTTAAAACAGGCTTTGTTAATTCAGCATTCTTCTGGAGCATCATTTTCACCACTAATGACATACGAGTTTAGTCCCAGGTAATCTTTTTCAAAGCAACCAGTTGTGAAATATATTGAGAAAACACTGCCAATTTCCAGTTCTAACGACAGAAACACCGAAGGTAAATAGGAATGAATATTTATGGAAAACCTGATTGCCTAAATGAGTTCCCTAAGGTATGAATAATTGAATGTGCATATGCTAATTAATTGGGAAAAGCTAGTGGGTAACTCCTTTTTATTTGCATTACCCTCATTTTGTTTCATTTCTTACAACTATTACAGTTCCCAGTCATTTCCTATGCTTCAGTGAGGTTGAGTATCATTGAGAGAATTCGTAATAGACATCATGGTTCGTAATTTCAATGAATGCATAAGCAAAGGTAGCATATGTAGGCATGATTCTTAGAATAGTTCCTCAGCATTAAAAGCTGACTCACTGGTATCCACCAGTGGGGTGTGTGTGTGTGTGTGTGTGTGTGTGTGTGTGTGTGTGTGTGTGGTATTAGTGTACGCATATGTATGTGTTTGTGTGTGTATGAACATACATGTGGAAGTATGAGGTGCATGTTAGTGTCTTTCTCTATCACTCTCCACTTTCTGTTTTGAGGCAGGGTCTCTCACTGAATCTGGAGCATATCAAGAAGCTAGTCTAGCTGGCAAGCAAGCACCAAGGATCCACTGATCTCTGTCTCTACCTGTGCTAGGGTTACAGGCAGGCACCATGGTGCCCAGGTTTTAGGGTTGCTGGGGATCAAACCCAGGTCCTTCTGCTTTTGTAACAAGTACTTTACTGATGAGCCATTTCCACAGCCCCTGCCTCTTTCACATATGTCCTCTGTGCTTGTTCTTCACCTGCCTTATGAAGTATATCATAGAGACGAGGAGTCAGACTCATAGCAATTCAGACAGCTCCCTGTGTCCATGAACCCGTCAATATTGAAGCAGGGATTCCAGCTGTTCCTGCTTCAGAGCTGTCTTTCCAGAATGAAAGTCCAGTCTTTTACCTCTGTCATAATGCCTGAAAAACATCATCCTTTTCTTATCATGCTCAAACATGGTCCACAAAACTTCAAAAAAGCCATTTGTAAGGCCAGGGAAATGGCTCAGTGCGTAAAGTGCTTCTGTCGAAAACATGAAGACCTGAATTTGATCCCTAGCACCCATGTAAAAAAAAGGTGGGGGGAGGCATAGTTGCACGCTCTTGTAATCCCAGTGCTGGGGAAGCAGAGCCAAGCAATCCCTTACTCCCTGGCTGGCCAGCCAAGCCTATGGGAAGTTCCAGGCCAGTGGGAGACCCTGTCTTAAATAAGGAAAGTGGAAAGCTCCTGAAGAAAAACAATTGAGGTTGTCCTCTGACCTCCACATGCACACACACACACACACACACACACACACGTATACTACTTACTCTGTTTTTAAGTGTTCACGTTTTATGAAATGAATTTTGGATGTGAAACAGTTTTAGGTTTATAGAAAATACACATAAAATACAGAGAAGCTTCTCAAGTTCTGTGTTCCCTCTACCTCATTTTCCCCCATGTTAGTATTCTATGTTAGTGTGGAACATTATTACACTTCATTGACTGATACTAAGAAATTATTATTAACTAAGTTCTGTAGCTCACCTTAGACTTTATATATACAATACAATTTTATGTGGTTTTTAGTTTTAAAAATGTAAAGTTAATTATTACTATGTATATTTGTGCATGCGTGTGTCTGTATGATATGAATGTGGAAACCCAGGAGCTGTCCTATCACTCTGCACATGTAGAAGTCAAAATACAACTCTTCTTGTGCCATGTGGATCCTAGGTTTTGAATTCTGGTTTCCAGGCCTGCTGCAAGCACCTTCTCCCACTCACCAGCCCCCGATTCTATGAGTTTTGACAAATGTATAAGGTCTCATGTGTATTCATAATGATATTATATAAACTAGTTTCATTGCTCTAACTAAAATCTGTCTGCTCCCCCGCCCACTATTCAAAACCCTGACAGCTGAACTTTTATTGAATTTTCTAGAAAGTACAATAATTAGAATCATTTAGTATGCAACCCTTTCTGATTGGCCTCTTTCATTGTGTGATGGTCAAGCTTGGTTGTCAACTTGACTGGCTCTGGAATTGACTAAGAGAGACACTTTTGGATATTCTGTGATTTTTCATGGTCAGGTTATTTAAAGTGGGAGGAAGCCCCCTAAATGTGGAAGGAACCTTCTGGTGGCAGCCTGGATATGAGGCAGTCAGCGAGGAAGGCTTTGCTTTCTACTTGCCTGATTTCCAGTCTTGGTAGTAGGCTCATCTCTGCTACCGTTGCTGCCGCTGCTGCTACTGCTCCATTCATTACTGACATCACAACCCAGCTTCTTTGTGATTCCAACATGGGCTGAAGATAAGTGGTTCTCTCGGGGTCCTGCAGGTCTTCAGTGCCCAGACTGGGACTGCTAAAACACCAAGTCTCCTGAACTGAGAAGCTACCCATGTCTCAGTTTTTCCAGAATGGAGACGGTTATTGTTCACTTTGTTTAGGTCTACTTTGTGAACCAATCTAATAAATCCC